>JASANF010011037.1:0-29897 GCA_030248245.1 Trissonchulus sp. WLG1_4
GAAGCTCCAATTAGCGACACATCGGATCATAATGTCGTTTCTTTTTGCCCAAACTTAGGGCATGCACCAGAAAATTCTCATACAGATAAAATATACGACTGGAAAAATGCTAATTTTGTCCAAATGTCTGTTGCTATGGAAATGTTAAATTGGCAGTTAATATTTGAACATTGTGTTAGTGTGAATGATATGTGGATAGTTTTTTTATGAAAGTACTGTTTTTATATGCAGTACTGTTCCTTTTTATTGATCTTTTTGTTTCCAAAAAGTCAATTGGAAATAAAGCTAATAATGTGCCGGCAAAAATTATAAATTTGCTGAGACGGAAGAAAATTTTATACAAAAGTAGACATTTTTCACCCGAGAGTTTTATCAGTATGTTGCTCGAAAATGTAAAAAAATTCATTATATACTGTCTCTAAATTGATTTTGAACGAAACAACAATGCTTTTTACAAATTCGTGAATTCTAAATTGAAAACTAAGCAGCCTGTTAGTTGTCTTAGTGTAAAAGGCAGCTTATATTATGATAATGCTGACTGTGCCATTGTATTCAGTGAAGTTTGCTAGTGTTTTTTCAACAGATAACAACGTTTATCTAAATTTGATAAATAAGACCGAAAATCAGTGCACAGAGCCTTTTATATTCGATCTGTAATAATTGACCAAATTAAGTGTCTCAAGCCTAATTCTGCCGCAGGCCCAGATGGCTTACCTGTTTGTTTTTATAAAAAAATTAGCTCGTCCATTAGCCACTCCCCTTGAAATAGTTTTTAAAATTCAATTCATCAAGGTTTTCTCCCCAACGTTTGGAAATTAGCCACTGTGGTTCCCATTTTCAACAATAAGGGCAAATGAGATCATCCTAAACTCTATGGACCTGTTAGCTTAACTTGTGTTTCATGTAAACTGTTGGGAAACATTGTACAAAAAACCATGCTGATTCATTTCCAAGACAATATGCTAATAACCAAAAATCTGCATGGTTTTTTGAGTGGAAAAATATACAGAAACTCAGCTCCTGGAATGTAATAACGACTGGACAATGTGGATTAATTAAGGAGATAATGTTGATGTTATGTACCTAGATGTTGCCAAAGCTTTCGATTCTGTGAGCCACCCAAAACTTTGAAAGTATATGGTCTTGCTTGAGGGAATACTACTCACATGGGTTCAGGATTTTCTACTATATAGAAGACAGAGAGTGAGAGTGGGAAAAGCCTGCTCAAATCCTGTTATTGTGAAAAGTAGGGTTCCCCAGGGTAGTTGGGCCCTCTACTTTTCCAACTGTATGTAAACGACCCAGTAGATGAATGACTTTATTAAAATTTAAAGCACATTATTCCATAATAAAGGAACATACTGTGCTGATCATTACAGTCAAAACATCGCATTAAGCAATCGCTTGCACAGAAAAAATAAGAAACAAACAAAACAAAAAAGTAATTACGGTAGTTAGTAATTACAAAATTATGTTCAATATAATTTTTAGAAATTATTGTTAATCCAAATTTCTGTTATAATTAATTTCACGCCGTTGGAAAGATAAGTTTATAAATTTTGCTAATTTATTAAGAAAAATTGAATTTTTTGAGCTCATATGCACTGAAAACGCATGCTCGGGAGTATAAGGCGCATAACAAACATTAAAAACACATGGCCTCAAGTCTTGGTATAGTTTACAATGCAGTAAAAAATGTAACTCATCTTCAATTTCCCCAGAATCGCATACACGGCAAAGTCTTAAGTCTCTCGGTATTCTATGAGATTCCCTCCTATCCCATCTGCCACGCTCAATTTCAAAATCGTGTGATCTCAGCCTAAATTTAATGAATGATTTCAAATAGTATTCGTTTTTTATTATAGAAAAATACTGTTCGTAACCGAAAAAGGGTTTATATAGTTTATACAACTGCAAGCTTGGTAATCTGCCAAGTTCTTCTTGCCATTCATACACTAGAAAATGGTCTATGATACGTTTTCTAGCGATTGAGAGAAACTGGTTAATACTTAGTATTTGTTGAAATTGCCAGAACTCCAGCATATCAAGACCAGTTAACAGCTTGATCAAGGCAGTTACCCAAGTACGAACACCTGGCTCATTGTAAGCTAGGTTACATAGACAATAGTAAGCTTGTTTTGTTAAAGAATTTTTGTTAGCGGCAAGAATTTTAGCCCAAAATTTCAACATTGACATTTTACGATTTAACAGTAGCGGGAAACGACCCACATTCCCATATACAGCTACACTTGGAGTAGTTAGTTATTTTTACATTTAACAGTTGCTTAATAAAACTTAAATGAATTAATTCGACTTTATCTTGATTACAGTGTAACAAATTTGTACAAGTATCAGACCAAGTATTAAAACCCCAAACTTCTGATCCGTAATGCAATACAGAGGTGACTACTGTATCAAAAAGCTCAAGCTGAATTTTCACTGGCAAGTTATAATTTCTCAAAGTTGAAAGTAAGTTCATTTTTGAATAATTGCCTAGCATTATTCTATTTTCTATTGTAACTGAGTTGATTCCTTGCCAGTCTAAAAGCCAGCCCAAATATTTATATTCATTAACTGATTCCAGAGGAACATTATTATAATGAAAAACTGATTGATCTGTTCTGCTATTTCTAGAGCGTCTAAAACACATAGTCTTTGATTTTTGGCTGTTCACAACTAAGTCCCACATATGACAATACTCATGTAAGACATCCAACATACATTGAAGGTTATTTACAGACTCAGCAAGTAAAATCATATCATCAGCATAAAGCAGGGTGCAAAAAGTTGTGCTATTTAGTGCAATTTGTGGACAGTTTGTGCTCTGAAAAAAGTCTTTATATCATTTAAAAAGAAACTAAATAGTGTTGGAGAGAGAACTGCTCCTTGCTGTATACCTGTTAATGTTTTGAAAAACTGATCTTCTAAGCCCTTAACACAAGCTTTTGATTTGCTAAACATGCTGATTAGCAGCTGTATAAAGTCAATTGGTACTTTTTTTAAGGCCATTTTGTACAGTAGTGCTAATCTGTTTATACGGTCAAACGCTTTTGAGAAATCAATAAAAGCACAGTAAAGTTTTCCCGATTTTTGGACATAATTTTTAATAACAGTTTGTAAAATAAATAAGTTATCCGATGTGCTAAAGTTTTTTCTGTATGCAGTTTGATTTTCTAGAAGAGTATTAATGATACGTTGCCAATTGTTAAATCTTGAACAAATAATACAGTCAAAAACTTTAGCAAGGTTACTGGTTAAAAACAGACCACGATAATTTGATGGCATAAGTTTATCTCCGCCTTTATGTAGAGAAACTATTTTAGCTGAACAAAACGAAACGGGGTAATACATCAACTTAATTATACCGTTAAAATGCAAGCAAAGACGGGCAAGAGTTTTTCTGGGCACAACTATAATTGTTCATTGAAAAGACCGTCTAATCCAGGTGCTTTTTTTGATTGCAGTTTTAACAAACTACTAGAAATTTCATCAGTTATAATAGGTAGAGCGAACAATTTATCACCACATGGTTGTGAGATATATTCATTTACATACTGAGCATAAATATTTGCGTTTGGCATCGTACTTGTGAACTGAAACAAACTTTTATAATGTTCGAGAAGCAATACCGGGTTCAGCTCAACCGAAATAGTACTTTTATTTTTGATAATTTGCCAAAATTTATTAGGTTTCAATTTTTTAAGACCAATTAAAAAATTAGATTGGTTAATTTTGTAGTGTCTTTTGGCAATTTTGACAACTTTCTTAAATTTTTTACGTTCTATGTTGTACAGTTGACGCGTATGTTCGCATTTGTAGTGCAAATACGTGTTTAAAGATTGTGTGTATTTACGCTTTGCTGCATAACAATGAAAGTTCCACCAAGGGGGTTGTTTATGCTTCATGATGTTAGTTTTTTTTATAAAATAAGTGCGTAAGTTTGATTTTTTGTATAATAAAGAACTAAGTTTGCTTAAAGTGTCATCTAAAGCGTTGAATTGGTTATTTTCTGTAACAGTATGGCTCCAACGAATAGAATTTTTGTTAACAGTGTTAGAAATTATGGCACAAGCATTCATTACTTCACTAGCTTTAGTAGCAAAATCATGCGATAACAAATATGCATTCAAACTATTTTCACAGTTTTGACTCCATGAAACCAAAGGAGTTTGGCAAGTATTTATGTTATTGCTAGTTAATGTTTGTAATTGAGAATTTTCACATAGGACTATTTTAAAAGACAGTGGTAAGTGGCTTGAAAACTCCTTTGTGTTCGCAGATTTTTTCAATGGAAACAATGATTCAATACAAAAATCCAGAATACTAGTATAGAAAGCACAGTTGGTCATTACATAGTCAACCACGCTGCTTCCGACATAGTTTCTTAATCTGTCTGTTTTAACATTGGTCATTTTACCAATTCCATTGTCAAAACCAGATTTACCGTTCAAGATAACTAATTGACATGAATTTATTAGAGTAAGTAATTTTTGTCCGAAATGGTTTACTATGTGGTCTTCCGATTTTCTTAGATTAATATCTGAATCTAGAAAATGATACTCAGGGACAGCATCGTAGCGAGTATCTAATGGAATGTTAAAGCAGTCATTGTTGCCTATACGAGCATTAAAGTCACCCATAACAACAACATTTCCAAGTACACAATATTTCATAATTAAGCAAGCAATTTTTTCAAATAGGTCAGCATCACATGCAAAATGACGCGGTGAGTTTTGTGGTGGCACATAACAAACAGAAATAAACAATTTTTTCGTAAAAAACTCTCCAGTTTTGTGTAAACGTAACCATAACATATCCGCACATGAACTTTCTAACAAGGTTATGTGTTTTTTAAGCCAATTTTTAACATAAACCGCCACGCCTCCAGAATTTCGCGTAGCATTTATGTTGCAAATTTTTTGATTTCGGAACAGTAATTGATAGCCGCTATAATTCAAATCAATCATTTGACTGTCAAACTTCTACGACTCTACTAGGCATAAAATATCTGGATTGTCATAAATTTGCATTAAATCGAACAATTTCACATATGTAAGTCCTTGGATATTAACATAAATTACAGAAATAGACATTGTATAGGTAAGTTGCAAAAACTTTTACAGTTATAACATACATTACAGTTATACAGAATCTAAATACATGGCAACAACATTTTTAAATTTATTGAAATCAGTGTAGAAAATATTATTAAACATCAAGCCATTAGCCTGGTAATAAGCACGTGGCTTGCCCTCATCGAACAAACGCTTCATAAGTGGGTACGCGTCGGTTCGAAAGCTACGGGCTTTTAGGGTCAAGTCGTCGCGGATTCGCTTGCCAGAAACAGCCAGGCGTTGTCGATTTTCACAAAATCGATCCATGACTGTAGATTTCGAATCATAGGACACAAATTTCAGTTTCATTGGGCGTATTTTACCGTTTTGTTGCTTTCCCATTTGAAAACACTCCGAAAATAACGAAAAAGTGTCAGTAATCCCCAGTTCCTGTTCCAAAAAATTTTGGCAAACCAGTTTTGGATTTTCGCTGCGAGTTTCTGTTAGCCCATATACGACTACATTATTACGCTCAAGTTGAGTCTCTAGTTCCTCGACTCGTTCGGTTAGCTTACGTTGGGCTAAATCAGTTTGGTTCAATTTCAGACATTGATCAGAAACACTTTTTTTGACCCCAATAACGTCCCCCTTTAGAGCCTCTACTTCCTTGTGATTATACTCCAGGCTGTGCTCACTATCAGAAATTTTTTCCAAGATTGGATTAACTTTTTCATTGTGTACAGTCAACAGTTCGGTTTTCAGTTTGTCTATCACATCAGATTTTGCGCCATTAGTCTCGATAGCAGATATCTTTCCCGACATTTGAGCTAACTGAGCAACAATATCGACCATAAAAGAATTAGGATTTTTATCGCTCATCACCGTAGTTTTTGGTGACGTATCAGATTTGGAAGTTGTACTTCTTAAATTACGCTCGCGATCGGCCATTTGATTAGCAATTTCCGATAATTCAATATTATAATAAATGAGCAGTAACCGGTGACAAATAATATGGCGTAAAATAAACAGAAATGATATCAAAAGCAGGTTAAGTAAGTAAACATTAACACGGAAGTTCGAAAAAAATAATGGCATAAATTAAACATTGCTCAAAGTACTTTCAGTTTCACACATAAACATGTGTGCTGTTGATATAACATAAATATCGATTGATTTGTCAGCAGAGCGATAATTGCAAGCGATCGCTCACTGCGAAATACGTAACCAACTATCCGATGTAAACACCCACGCAACGGTAAAAATTTTTGCGGACGACTGCAAATTGTACTCACGAACATTAACAATAAATGATTCTGTTTTACTATCTCATGATATCCACAATGTCTTCGCATGGCCAAGTTTGAACCAGCTCGTGGTCGCATCAAAGTGCTATGATTCACCTCGGTTCTCATAATGTTAATAATATGTATAATATTAACGGAAATAATGTTACCTTTGTAAACAAGTTACCTTTGTAAACAAAATAAGAGATCTAGGTGTTTTAACTGATGAAAAACTGAAATTTTCTGAGCACTGCTGCGCAATCGCAGTTAAAGCTACGCAGAAATTAAATCTTATTTTCCGTGCCTTTAAGTGCAGAGATAAATTCTTTCTTGCGTCCATGTTTATTATATATATATATAGATATATATATATGTATATATATATATATATATATATATATATATATAGACATATATATATATATATATATATATATATATATATATATATATATATATATATATATATATATATATATATATATATATATATATATATCAGACCCATTTTAGAATACTGCAGTTCTGTTTGGAACCCACTTTTTCTGAAAGATATTATACTACTTGAAAAAGCGCAGAGGCGTTTTAGTGCACGCATTTCTACTTTGAAAAACTTGCTCTATAGTGCTCGCTTAGACGGTCTAAACTGGTGTACCTTAGAGAAACGAAACCCTTTTCATAATTTGCAAATGTGTTTTAAAAATGTTAATAATTTGGATGGTCTAAGCTTTAATGAATTTTTCCCATTTTGCAGTAATACGTATAATACGCGAGGTCATTCCAAAAACTTATATTCTGCGCTTTGTAAAACTAACATACGTAAATATTTCTTCTGCGAAAGAATTATACCTATTTAGAACTCTCTGCTATGTCATGTAATTGAATTTAGCAGTTTAAAGATGTTTCGTGAAAAACTCATAACTATTGATTTTGCAAATTTTTTGAAATATAAAATTGATTGACTTGCTGTATATATACATTTAATATATACTAGATTTTGTCACGACTTCTACATTGTTCTTCGTTCTTCACTGGTTAATTAATACCTGCTCTGATAATATATACACGTGTCGTTCATTTTTTACCGATTTCATTGTTTTTCATTATCTTGTTCCAACAGTTTCTTTCGCATAACTATTTTCTTAGCACTGTTTTCATATTAATACTGTGTATTTGTTTTATCATAACTTATCGTGATGTTTTTTTCCTTCTACTTTTTACGTATGTACAAATGCACTGACTTCGACTTGTTAAGCCCGGTTCACGCTCGTCTTTTTGACTGTCTTTTTGTCTTTTTGGCTTTGTTTTTGTCCTTTTGGTTGTCTTTATCGCTCGTCCTTATGTCTTTTTAACTGTCTTTTTCTTCTTGTTTTTATGTCTTTTTGTCTTTGTCTTTATGAAATTTTCTTTATGCAATTTTGGACTGTCTTTATGCACTGTCTTTGTCTTTATCCTTTTGTCCTTATGTCTCTGTCTATATGTCTTTGCCCGTTTGTCTTGATGTCCTTATGGAACTGTCTTCATGTCTTTATAAAGACAGAAAGAGAGTCTTTATGCCTGTCTATTTGTCTTTTTGTTGAATAGAGCATTGCTCTATTCGATAAAGAGTCCTTTTGTGCTTAGCCAATCAAATTGCACCAAGTCTGCAATTTGCTGGCAGCGAAGGTAGAAAGTTGTTTTTTATAATGTTTTTTTATATTTATAATAAAAATATAAGTTAATTTTTATAAAATTCTTCATAATATAATTATTATAATGAACGTTGTTTTTTTATATTTTTTTCATAATTTTATAATTTTTAATAAAAGTATAAATTTAATTTTTATAATTCCCCGCGATATGGACGCAACCGGTTAATTGGGTGAATGATGTATTTGCGTTTTTTGCGCCGTCGCCTTTTTGCGACAATGCAAGCACAAGGGCGACATAATATCGGTGAAACTTTGGACTCATTCAAATACAAAATAAATTTGTTTCACCTAAACACAAGACTAAATTACAAAAAGATAAGATAGTTATTATTACAAAAAAACTGAATACATTAGTCTAAATCACTAAAAAAATAATTAAAACAAAGCTGTTAGCAAAATAAATCTAATTTCATTTCAAAAAATTATAGCTTATAGCAGCAATAAACAAAAAACCAAACCAAAAGCTAAGCGTACATAATAGTCGACACAAAAAACACGTGACATCCACATGTCCTTATGCTTGTCCTTTTGTCCTGATGTGTCTTTACGCAGTGTCTTTATCTTCTTTGTGAAAGAGAAAAAGCAAAAAGACAGTTCAAAACAAAAAGACAAAAGGACTAGCAAAAGGACAAGAGGATAAGGACATAAAAACAAAAAGATAAAGACAGAAAGACATAAAGATCGGAACAAAAGGACTGTCTTTAAGGACAAAAAGACAGTTTCAAAAGAACGATCAATACTGTGCAAAATTTATGCATAAGGACAAAAGACAAAAGGACACTTTTCATAAAGACGAGTGTGAACCGGGCTTTACTTGTGTTTTTGATGTAATTTGTCTTTTTACTGGTTTTTACTTTTGTTAGTTCTGGGTGCTTGTTGTGCTCTTTGTACTCCTTTTTGGCACCGTTCTGTGTTTTTACCAAATAAATAATTCGTATCGTATAGTATCGTATATGAAATTTGTCTTACTGTTACCCTAATATGCAATGACTGGCTTTTAGATATATTTCGGACAAATTTCGGATGTTTAAAAAACGTCCGAAATTTTGCTGAAAATTGGTTTAGACAAAATAAAGACGATTTTTCTGCGTTTTTTAGCTAATTTTAGAGTATGTTTTAGCTAAAATTAGCAAAAAGTGAGCACATTAGCATTAAAATGTTAAATAACAACAATAAAGCAAAAACACCAAGCTTCGTAGCGTATACAACCGGTTAGTCTAGCTCATAAGTAACATAAATAATACGTGAAAAATGTCCGAAAATAGTACAAAACTGATCAGCGTATGATTGTGGGCGGCATGCTACTACAATTGTGTAACAATACCACAAACTAGTTATGAAAAATGTCTGAATTTTGTTCTAATTTTTAGCAGCCTGCTTGCTGGCGCCCTGGCGGTGTGCATGCTCACGAATTTTTTATAAATTTTTTATAAAAATGACATAAACGCCATCTCAATTGTTAATTGAAAATGTCATAACTGCAGCCTGACAGAAATTTACAAATAATTTGGACAAAATTCGGATGAGTCTTAGACCGAATTCCCTATTAATGTTTGTGAGCAATGTTTTATGGCATTTTTGGACGTTTTGTGCTGTTTTAAGGACCTATTTTCTTTCTGTGTAGTTGTCAAGTTTTGCGGATTTTTGTGCAATGCGCTATTGCTCATAAAGCGAAACGCGGAAGGACAAGTTTTGGCATTTAAAATGAAGGTTTTTGACATGCCCGTGTGTCATTTATTTTTGTTGTTAAGGTGGCGCTCCTGAAATGTGACTTTTGAAAAAAACGGCAGTTTGGGGCCAATTTTAAATACACAATGGCAAGCTGGTGTAAAAGTATGCCTAAATACAAAAAATGAAGTTGATTGATACAAATTAGCATTCACTGTTGACCAAACGTGAGTGGAATTTCGGCTTGCGATTTCTTTTCGCAAGTAAGTAGCTGGTGCACAATCAATAACTCATTTTGCTCGCCTCAACGTGATCGAGTGGTCGCAAAAAGTCATTTTTGATGAATATGATTGATATGTCGAAAAAAACTAAAATCGCGATTTTTGAAAAACATAAATTTGGCTAAATTTTTTAAATACTATCGATTTGCCAAAAATCAAATTTTGCGACCGCTCGAAGATGCCAAGGTGCATTTATGTGCCAAATTTTAATTTTTTTTGTTGAGCCAATTTTTTTTAAATCGCAAGCCGAAAGTTTGCGTTTGTATTCACACGCACTATATTTCTGTCTCATGCGAAAAGTATTGCATTAGTTCACAAAGAAATTATACCACACTCAATAAAACACCAAAAATTTTTAATTACGTTTCAGTAAAACACAACTGCTAGTGTTTTTCAGCCTTTCAAATTCATTACATACGTGTAAATGCACTGGCTTGTGAAGGCATGTCCGTGAAAATCTGTTTTTCGTGACGAAATTTGCTCAAAAATGTTAAAAAAATTTTTTATGTGATATGACATCAACTTGAAGGAAATTCACTTCTGATCAACTTTTGTTCTCACAATGCATGTTTATTTTTGCGCGTTTTCAAAATAATGGCCAAAACCCACATTTCAGGAGTGCCACCTTAAATGAACGGCCGTTTTGATTAGCTACTACCTTGGCTTAGTTAAACATAAAATTTACAAAACTGGCTGAAAAATATTTTCTGTGCAACTTAAAAATGGTTGTTTCAAGCTATTTTAGCAAGCATTTATCTCATAATAATTAATAGTTTTCTATTATGCGTACAATTATTTTAGATTGAAAATTAATCATAAGTTCAAGTTTTATTTCTGCAAAACTGTCGAAAACGTTACTACCACCTTAAAACTAATTACAAAAAATATGGCTCGAAACTCTAAATTGCTGCATATTATTATCCCAATACTTTTAATTACAAAAACAGGTGGTGCTTCAGTGTTCTTACAAAAACATGAAGTTACTGGCCCGAATTCACATACTAAGAGTTATTCACATACTAACGCTAAGCGTTTGCTAAGTGTTAGCGCTTAATTTGTACTAAACTGTTATTCACAAAATAAACGCTTAAAAATTAGTGTTATACTAAACTTAGCGTTTAGCAACTTTTGTGCTTAGTTTTGGCTTTGGCTTGGAGTGTGCTGCTCCCTGCTTGATGTGGATCCGGAATTCGTTATTTATCGGCATTTCCATTTGGTATTTATACATCCGATTATGGATTTATTTAAATTACTATTTCTTATTAATAATATATATTTTTCTCGAACTGTAAATTTGTAAAAAATGTTTTCAGCAGGTGGATTCCTGAGAAATGCAAAATCAGCTCTACATGTTTCAGGGGGCATATCGTGAAAAATATAAATTTTCAAATAGAAGTTCTTGAAGAAAAATTACTTCGATTAAGATGCTCTACTCAAAAATGTAAAAAAACGAATTTGGACAACAAAGTGCATTTTTTATTTTTTGCGATTAAACGAGCAAAATGGATCGAATTTGTTGGAAAATGTCACTAATATATCCTAAATTGCATGCCCTTCCTTCCCATGGCGGCCAAGAACCTCCCCCACTCTCCCTACCCCTTCCCCACACCATCCACTAACTAAGCGCTTAGCGCTTAGGGAGCTCCCGAGGTCCCTAAACTTAAGGGGGTAATTGCGTTTTTAGGTGTTTTTTTAAACTACCATAACTGCACTTAACCTCAACAAAAACTAGAGCGGTCTTTTTTACATTTTTTTACACCTTCTAGCTTTAAAAAACTATATTTAAAAGCAGATTATCTTTTGCAATTTTACTGCTGCAATCATTTGAATATACCCCATCAGCGGTTTTTTTGACTAATTTTTGCGCCACAGTTATGAAACTCAAGATCAGCCAACAACTACTAAACTTTTTGCAGTTATGCACTGACATAATATCCTCACACGTTTTTGTGATATAGTTGATAAGTCGTTTCTACGTTGAGAAAATGACATTTTTGTGCAAAAATCACGTAATTTGACTTTTCTCTAAAATTTTCAAAAGCCCATAACACCGACTCTACAAACTATTTTTAGAAAAGGAAAAAACGGGTGGGGATATATTCCTAAAGATAATGTGGTCAAAGTTTCGAAGCCGTAGTCCGCTTTTAACTTGAGTTCTGTGGGCGCGAAAATTACACTGAAATGTCAAAAACCACGAAAACGACATACCCCCTTAAGCGCTTAATTCTAAGCCAAACACTAAATTTTAAGTATGTGAATACAAAATAGAAACGCTAAGTTAAGCGTTAGTGTTTGCTAAGCGCTTAAATAAACACTAAGTATGTGAATAACACTTAGCGCTTATAAGCGCTAACACTTAGTGTAAACACTAACTTTAAGCGTTACACTTAGTATGTGAATACGGGCCACTATTCGAAACGAACTTGAATCATAATTTGTAGCTAATGACTGGCTCACAGTGCGGAACATTATTTAAATTTTTACGAGGCGGCTAGACGTGCCTTTCCTTCCTGCAATAAACATATAATTTTCAAAACAATAAAACTAAGCCTAAGCCTCAGTCTAAGGCCAAACTAAGCTTGATATTAACCTTGTCACTAAGCCTGAGCCTAAGCCTAAGCCCAAATCCTAATATAAGTCCTAAATTGTGAATTTTTATAAAAATTTAAAAAACGCACAAACACATGTGTTGAGCCTTGCAGGAAAGAAAGCTTTGTGGCGGCACGGGCTAGCGGCTAGCCGCTGCGTATGTGCAAAGCTCTCCTATGCTTAGCAGTGGCGTATTTACACAGGAAAGCCGGTGATCCGAATTTTCTCTAAAACCATCTTACACTCTGGAGGTAATTCGGAGCAGTGGCGTATCCAGGATTTCGCAAAGGGGGGGGGCTGCGACCGGGGGCACAGGAAAAAATCTGATTACAAAAAAGTTACAAAAATATTACAAAACGGGTTTTGTAATTTTTTTGTAACTTTTTTGTAATTTTTTTGTAACTTTTTTGTAATTTTTTTGTTATTTTTTTGTAATTTTTTTGTAATTTTTAAAAATTTTATTTTTTTGCTTCAAAGTTGGCAAAAACACATTTCAAGACATAAAAAAGGCATCCTGACCTTGAAATAGCTGTATTTTTATTTTTTTTTGATTTTTTGAAATATTTGCTTTTCAACGTTTTGTAATTTTTTTGTAACTTTTTTGTCATTTTTTTGTAATTTTTTTGTAACTTTTTTGTCATTTTTTTGTAATATTTTTGTAACTTTTTTGTAATTTTTTTGTAATTTTTAGAAATTTCATTTTTTTTGCTTCAAATTTGGCAAAAATGCATTTCAAGACATAAAAAGCATCCTGACTTTGAAATAGCTGTATTTTTAATTTTTTTAGATTTTTCGAAAAATATGGCATGCTTTTCAACGTTTTGTATTCTTTTTGTAACTTTTTTGTTTTTTGTAATCTCATTGTTTTGCTTAAAATTTGGCAAAAACACATATAGACATAGAAATTGTGTCTTGACTCTGTATCAGTGGCGTATCCAGGATTTCGCAAAGGGGGGGGCCGCGACCGGGGGGGGGGGGTGCGGAGCAACTGTGAGCCACCGCCGATCAAAGGGGGTCTGGCGGGGACGGCAACCCTCGGACCTTTTTGTAATTGTAACCATCGATAAACTACAATAGTGAATCTGCAGCAAGCACTTAACTTTGCAGGGGTCTGGGGGCGGCAGCCCCCAGAAGTTGAAGCTTTTTTGAGATCAACCATCGAAATTGCATTGAAAATTGCACTTTTTATATACATGAAATAAAGAAATGTGGTGGATCTGCAGCTAGCATTTAGCAATGCGGGGGTCTGGGGGCGGCAGCCCCCATAAGTTTCAGCTTTTTTGAGGTTTTAACCATCGACATTGCAATGAAAACTACACTTTTTGAAGTTTTAGCTTTTTTGAGGTTTTAACCATCTACATTGCACTGACAACTGCACTTTTGACATAAAATAAACAAAAATATATAATTTTAAAATATTAAACATTATTATTTAAGCTCATGGCCATGGTTTTAGCTCAGCTAAAATTTCAGCAAAACAGAGACCTGCTGTGCTGCAGGTTTCAAATTTCTGCTGCGCTAAAACCATGGTTTAAGAAAATCAACGAAATTCGTAACGAATCAGGCTATATTTCGTAACGAAATTATATGCAAATCATATAAAAACGTACGTAAAACCATGGTTTAGTAAACCCACCTTTGTGAAATCCACCCTAGATGTTTAACTTCAGCGAGACGTTCTTAGTATATATATATGTATTAATTTCAATAATGTCGGATTCAGAAACTGCATCTCACTCTCAATTTAAACCATACATGTAACGGTGTCGAAATTTTTGGGGGTGGCCTCTCCGGCCAAATTTTGGGGACCCTCCCCCCTGGGGTCGACCAAAAAAATTTGCAAAATTTTGTAAAAAATTTCGCAAAAAAGTCCACTTTTTCTAAATTTTGCCCTTTTGGGGGGGCCCCCCCCTCATAAATGTATGATTTAAACTAATTTTTGATACTAACTTTCACCTCTGCTGTATATTTATTTCATGTTTACAGCTGTATATAAATTTTCGAGCTGGCTAATTACTAAAAAATCACTTGATACGGGCCTGTTTTTACTGAAGCGTACTGTGTAAAATTAACACTACACGCATAAAAGCAGAGCATCTAATGGAGACCTTCAAAACTGTTCCTCTGGGCTTAGCGTGCATTACACTACTGACTTGAGGGTTAGCAGTTAGATTCTTTCCCACTTTAAGGTAATCTTCGTGCGGAAGGTATTAACGGGAGTTCTTGGAAAGCATTTGATTTTGCTGGAGGGGCCATTCCCTCTTCTCCCTTCCAGTTCGATCCCCTATCGTTCGAGTGGCAGGAAAAGGAGATGGGTGCCGCAGCTCTGGATTGGATCAGCCAGAACGTTGCGTCAAATGTATATACTACATTTCTGGCAAATTGATAAGTCATTATATAAAATCTCTACTGCTGAAATTTTCAGTATTACATAGTACTAAACTGTAAAGAGTTTGTCGGTGTTAACAGCTATGCTATTTTTTGTACTGTGAACATTGTTCATGTAGCAAACGTTATCTGTTATGTCAGTATATTATAGTGCCTGTTTGTTTGTGTAAGTGTTAAATAAAGTTAAATTATTCTGTATCTGGTTTGGTGTTTCAGTGTATTAAATCAAGGCTTTAGTTTATTGTCAGTTGCTATTTCTGTTATTTATACGGTTGCATACTGAGCATCATACGTTACTACTGACAGTCCTGTCAGTTACGGCAACCATACATGTACACAGGGTTTCGGTCTGGGAAGGCTTTTGTCTCCGAATTTTTTCGAAATTTCAGCGGGGGAACTTTTTCGAAATTTCAGCTGGGGACTGTCCGGACTTTTCGGACGCTTGAACTGATAAAAAACCAATTTTTGCACTTTGAAAATTTTTAGCGTTTTTTTCCGCGTTTTGGTCACTTGAAGCATTTTACTTATTTTTACAGTGATCTGGGGTGATTTTTGATTGACTTTTCAGGAACCTTTTTTCAGCTTTTCGGCACCGAGGGGGGCTTGTCCAGATGGGTCAAATCTTAGGGGTCTTGTTCCCCCCCAGACCCCCATTTTTATATGTGACAGCAACTGTACGTAATATCTCAATAGAATAGTGACACACTAATCTGCGTGCAGAAAAGTATGGGGGATGCGCTCACTCTACATCTCTGCTCAATAACAGCGCGGGTAAGCGTAAGCTAAATATGTTATCCACTGCAGTGGTTGGTGTTTTTAGGACACTCACTTGCCTGCGGTTTTCTATATAGATACTCATGTGAGTTTCTTGCTTGTTTTCTTTGTGGACGTTATGTGTGCTTGGTTTCACCGGACGAGTTTTGACGTGAAGCAAAGTTTCCGGTACTGTTGGTTTTGAAGCAAGTGTGTGGTCCTGCTGTCTTGTTCTAACTGATCTGCATACTAAAGCCGCGTCTGCTGAAAGACATGAAAATTACCAACATAATTTCCATAATTTTGTATCTACTTCAGAATGAATGTGATTCGCTCCTGTCTGCGATATGCCAGCACAGCCACAACCCGCAAACGTTTCTACAAAGAGGTGACCGTAGTTCACTCTGGGAATAACAGCGATAGAGGCCAATCAGGGTCATCGTTTGAAATATGCCTGGACAGTAGAAAAATCAGAACACCTAAAGGATCTATTTTGAGAATTCCCAACCAAGCCCTAGCTAATGCCATCGCCTGTGAATGGGCTTACCAGAAGAATGTCATAGATCAGTCTTCCATGCATTTGACGGGACTGGCAATGACTAGCCTAGGTTGGTTGGTGTTTTTGCTATGTATAATTATGGGCCGGCTCACGTTTCGAATGAATATCTATATGTAGCATTTAATGTGTACAATCATTAGGGCCTATGAGACTCGGGGGCTGTGGTGTAGTTAGGAGCCCCATGCCCTGGGTTGAGGTTGGCACTTCAACCCTTACGGTACTCGTGCTGTGTGCAGTATGAATGTCTTGTGTACATAGTCTCTTTCCTGTGTGGTCCCTCGGTTAAGGGTAAGCCGGAAAATCCTCGGGTTCGGTTAGGGGTGAGCCGGAGAAAACCCTCGGTATTGGTTGGGAATCGTTCTGGGTCGATCAAGAAACCCTGTGGTTGCGGGTGACGCAGGAAATCCTGAGTGTGGTGTGATTTAAGTAGGCTTGGAGGCCTACGTGTGAATGTGCTCCGCCCTTGAGGCATCGGGTTCGCCCCGGGACCATGAGTATCGACCGAGTATCGTTGCAGGGTCGCAACGATGTTCGAAGGGGGGACCCTGTTGTAAGTGAGAATTAGGGCCTATGAGGCTCAGGGGCTGTGGTGTAGTGGTTAGCATGCTTGACTTCGAAGCAGGCGGCCAGGGTTCGATTCCCGGCGTGTCCATTTTTTTCTTCTTTCTAAATTGGGGCATCCTCTTTCTTTCAACACTGTAGTGACACTGACAGACACTGATGCTACAAAATTCGATAGTGATTATTGATACCGTATATAATTGATTTGTGAGTCGCAATAACGTTGTGGACTACGATAAATTGCACAGTTCCATTGAATAGTTCAGAGACCTGTTTCAATAAACTCACAGGCGCACAATTGTAGCAAATTTGGCTGCATAATCAGGTGATTCGTAATGAAATTCTACGTGTATTCATTACGAATCACCTGATTTAGCACTAACAAATCTCACAATTGTGGGCCTGTGAGTTTATTGAAACGGGGCCCAGGGGTCTGTTTATCCGAGCCATATGTTCGCCAGTGAAAGCTTTTTTTAGCGACGAATATCGGGCATTTAGAACATAAAAAACGTTCTAATTTTAAAAGCCTTCGTTGCGAATGTCGCGATAAATCCAAAGTTTTCACAACATTTTTAACGACGAATTATTTTCGACACGAATATTTTGCTTCAATAAATCAAGCCAAGGACTGCGCACTGCGCAGTCGAGACAGGGCAACTGAAACAATTCATCGGCTTTGTTCATTTCGATCAGCCTTTGTTATATATTCTATTCATCACTTTAGTTAGTTGGCGTGTCTTGAGGCCATTAACACGAGGGCGCATTATTGGCGCATCTTATCGCGTTTGGCACATGAGCGGACACACGAAAAAGATTCAATAATTCGAATTCGTCTGCTCGGCGCTATGGCATACGCCATGGGACAAAATGCGCCTTTTGTAAGTTCAGATAGATCACGCTGTAATGGGTTTTGCTATTTGATTTTATCAATGTTGATCAAGCTAGTTTCGAAACGCGCGAATAAGCTTGAAACTGCGAAAGCTAAAATTTTGAGCCCCAAAAGCATCGATAATCCTTATACGTTCATGTTCGCTAGCTTCACATCTCTCATTGTCACACTCTCAAAAATTTCGGATGTGCCGCGTTTTATATTCTTTAGAATATTGTCAAACGAAAAAGCAACTAAGGGAAAGTCTCAAACTGTAAAAATTTCTCTACTCGCAAGACGTACTTGTTTATGTTCAATTTGCTAATTTTCTTTGAGTATTGTATCTTTCTCTAAAACTGTGAAGTTTTTACCACTCGGTGGATGAAATAATTACTACGTTACGACTTGCGTTCGTATTTAATGTTCACTGAGCCCGCAGAAGTACGAGTAATTACGCCACAAGGGCACAAGCTGATATTAGTCCCTGTTCGTGGCGTGAATGTAACGAGTATTAATCAACCCTAAGTACACGTTTATTCTTATTCCTAAATCCTATACTTTAAAATTTGAGGTTCGTCGTGAATGCTTCCACTTAATTCCACAATATAGTCCCTGTCTGTCTCAGTTGATTATTATTGACTGTTATTGTTTTAGACAATCCGCTCAATCATACACCTCATGACATAGCCGAGAAAATTCTCTCCTATTTGGACACTGACACCATTCTATTTCCTGATCAGAGTCAAGAGAAATTGTATCGGCAGCAGATTCAAGATTGGGGCTTAGCTGTGAAAATTATGAACGAATCTTTTGGAAGCGACTTATGCCTTGTGAATGATCTAACCGGATCAACCACAAGCGAAAAATCAATGAACTTGTTTCACAACTATTTAAATATGTTCGATTTCTGGGGCCTTACTGGATACTCTTATATTGTCGAATCACTGCGATCCTTCATTTTAGCCGTATTGTTGGTGGAACAACGACTTAGTGCTCAAGATGCTGTAAGTAGATTTTATTGAAATTAACTTTGTAATAATTTTGCTTCAAGGTCGGTTTGTTAATAAAAAGTTCACCTTTTTTATAGAAAAGTTGAGTGCAGTTGTTATTTGCTAGAAATTTAATGTTAAGAATCGCCATACATGTACATGTACATCTGTGATGATAGCATAATTTCGGTGCTGGCGCTGAATGCTTATGTGCTGGTTATTCGATTCGTTTGCTAGTATCTTTGCTTTTTGTGGTTTTCGTTGAAACGTCCGTCTTGTTGGTTAAGAGCACTAGCTTCCGGATTTGAGCAGCTTAAGTTTGTTATGTATTGTTAATAAATCGTGTTAGTTTCTCTGACGTGTCGCAGGACGTCTTTAGTGTATTTTTTGCCAAGTTTTGTATATCCCCTTGGCAACATATGGCCAGTTTAACCATGACGTCATCGAAGTTTGGTGACACCACCGCGGGCTCAGCACCCCCACAATAAACCCTTATATACGGTTGCGGGTTGACCCATCACCTCCCGCTGCGTTTTTTACTGTATCATTATCTTATGACAATTTTGATTTACTATATTTTGCAGGTTCGTCTGTCGTCGATGGAACTGAACTATCAGACTGGAATATGGGGTCAGGTGGAATGGTCTCACGACGTGGACTACCAAGGGACTCTAGCCCGCGCGTCTGCTGGAGCCTTATTTGTCAGCCTTTCTTCCGAATTGCACCATCAGAAAGCCAAAGCAACGCCTTGATTAAAATTTAAAATGTACTATTTTGTTATAATGTTGTTGAATAGAATATCAAATCTAAGCGAAGTTTTTGTTCATACCGAGTAGTAGTCTGAGAAAATGACAAGAATGGCGACATTTGTACTACAGAAATCCACAAAAGTAGGCTGAGATGGTAGCCTTCATAGTACATAGCCCGGACTGAGTCCCCAGAGACTGCCTTCCACCGAGTTTGGAATTTGGTTTATTCCTAAGCGGTCTTACAGCTTTCATTTTGATGATCCCCTTTTTGTTTCCATCTTATTTCTTCTCAGCAGGTTTGGATAATAAAACACCTTAAATTATGAATAAACATTTTTTATATTTTCTTCGCGAACTTTAATAAAGTGTGAGATCGGATATTTTTTACTTAACCTCAACATTTTTCAGATTAACTTTGCTAATACATGAAATTTAGTGAAAACGGTTTGTCATGAAAATAACCAAGCCATTAAAATTTGGCCTTCTACGTTTACTTACGATTGCTTGTCAATAATAGGCACGTTGTCACATGTTCTTATTCTGTGCATGTATATTATCAATCGTAGTTTGACCTGTGTTTTTTTGTGATGTAACGTTGATAAGCCGCTTTAAAATAAAACATTAAATTAAGCTATATTCTGCCAACATAAGCTTTCCGTTACTGTTTTGGCTTTTGTCGTTGTATAATGGTGTAAATTCGACTTCAGTATGTTTTTAAGTTCCGTATGGAGATTTTTTCAGCTAAAGCCCGGTTCATACTTGTCCTTAAGGACACAGGGACAAGGACAAATTTCGGTCAGCTGCTGCAAAGAATTGACAAAAGGGACTCAGATTTGCATACCGTATGGAAGTGACGTTGACTTTGTTCGTGTAAAAAACTGGCTCATTTGGCCATTTAGTTTTCTTGGAATCGCTTAAGGGGGGGGGCTACCTGTAAAAGTGAAAATTTTAGGTTCTCCGATTGGCTTCAAATTTGCACACCATGTAGCCCCAGGGACGGCCCATCGCAGATGTAACAAACTGGAACCATTGCTTTTGTCAATTTTTTGCTAGGGGCTCCTGAAAATTCAATTTTACATGTAAATCATAGGCGAAAAAAAAAGTTTTTTGTGCTCACAAAGCGTTCCTTTACTCGAAATTTTTGTTAATACTGACGAAGCTGATTTTTACATGATTCGATAGCCTAATGTCATATCTCAACCTGTATGATCCATATTTTTAAATTTTTGCCCATGGTCTGAGCACTGACGCCAAATGTTAAATCACTCAAATTTGGCTTGCCCAAAAAACGGCCATTTTTTCACATTTCGACCTCGATTTTAGAATTGAAAATACATATAGAAAATCCGGATCATACGATTTTGCGCATACATGTGGGCTGCTACTATGCCAAGTTTCGGCCTGATTGGTGTGATGTGGTTTGTGTTAGAACTGTCCAACTAAGGGCTACTTTTAGGCTTTTTTGCGTACTTTTGCCTATGTAAATACACTGACGAACGCGATGAACCAAAAGTGCACCTTCAAGCTTAATTGTTCTCATCTGACGTTGGGGTGCCCTGGGGGAGTAGCATATGTGAAAATAAGCAAAATTGGAGAACTTTGATTTTTGACCTGGGTAGCCCCCCCCCCTTAAGGGCAAAACGATAGGGACAAAGACAAGGACGAGTATGAACCGGGCTTTATTCTGCTGTCTTAATTAGTTTTGAGTGTCTGGTACCTTTTTTGTGCCGCCAACTCAATAGGCAATGCCAAGGTGTGCAAGGGGGTAGGGGGCCTAGGGGATGGTAAGCCCATTCGGATTCAAGATTTCGGGACCGCGCCCCCTGTAGGGACAGCAGTAAAGATTCCCTCATTACTATAAAAAAGCTGCACTGAAACAAAAATCTGCGCCTGGTGGCTGTATAATACTCCAGAAACAACAAATAGCAGAAGACTGATGAAGATTACATATATGAATTTCGTAAATAATTTTACTTTTTTACAAAAAATTCGAGATTTTTGCGTTTTTGTGACTCAAAGTTCCCCTGACGTCTGGACAAGCCCCCCCCTCAAAAAAATTTTAAGGAATCCGAGGCAGTCACTCCCCAAGCTGTGACTCTGTGTACATTGCCCTCCGCCCCAGTAGCAATGCCTACAGCTAATGACTTTTCCAGTTTATTTCGGCATAGGATGAAAAATTTGAGCCGCGGATATCCGCTGCAGGGGACTATTGCGTAACTTTACAAGTCTTACAATTGTAAGTGCAAAATAAGGTGATTCGTAACGAATTCTTTCGTATAAGTTCATTACGCATCAGCAGACTTTGGAATTACAATTGTTACCAATACATTTGTAAAACTTGTTTAGTGAAATGCAAGGCCGTCTAAAGGCAGTCTTTTTTTACGTGGTTTAACGAAACTCGCGTTCGACCATCGTTCTGTTCACGTTCTTATGCGTTCAGACGCCTATAACTTTGCTCTTTCGATGTATGTCTGTTTCGGTCCGTTGGCGATCCAGTTCCGACGCGAGGATAAACATGGCATCGCACGACCTCTGTGGTGAACTGTTGAGAGACATTTTCTAATGTGCTCTTGGCAATGTGTGCATGACCTGTAAACTCCTAGAAAAGCTGACAAGATTTTGTATGTCGAAGAAGCTAGGCTTCTTTCATTGATATACACCGGATTGCACCAACAAAGAATAGCTCAAGAATAGGAATAGCTCGAGAATAGCTCAGGAATAAAATAAATTTTCATTGCACCAATATTTAAGCTCGAGAATAGTTATTCTCGAAGTTGGAGAATAGCTCAAGAATAGTTATGGAATAGCTCAGGAATAGTTGAAGAATAACGAACATTATTGCACTAACCAAGGTTAGAGAATAGCTTATTCTCCAGCTATTCTCCAGTAATGTGCGACTTATTCCTGATCTATACCAGGAATTGCTGAAGAATAACCTAATAACTTTTAAAAAAATTACCAATTTCCATATTTTTAACATATTCATGTTTATTTAGCTTATATATTATTTATTTTAAGTAAAAATAACAAAACAAAGAAATTTAAAAATGCTCGCATTCGGGTTTCGTTCGCCATCAAGTTACTGACTGTGCTCAAGTCGACGTAGGTTCGGTGAGCGGACGAGAAGCAAATCTGCTCTCGCAACGAATCTGTAGGCGGGGTTTATGTTGGCTTATTCTCGAGCTCAATTGGCTGTCTGCTGGGCTGTGATTGCAGGGGTGTTGCGGCTCCTATTTTTCCTATTTTTTGACCCCCTCCTATTTTTTCCTATTTTTTGGGAAAAATTCCTATTTTTTCCTATTTTTTAAAATTTTCAATAGAAGCAGGGTTTTTTGGGCAAAATACGGGGCAAATGCTTACGATTTTGCATTTGTGCTCACCAAAATTGAAAATTTGCTCAAATTCTGCTCACCGCTCCAAAGGGTCCCCCCCCTTCTGTTTTTAGGTCTGACCAGAAAAAATTTTCGATACGTCACCAGTTCACCAAATTTTGCCTAAAATAGGAAAAAGTCTCCATTTTTTTCTGGGACTGTCACCCTGTGACCCTCACAACTTTGTGGCTTGCTATTCCGTGCTATTATCTTTCATCAAAGCCTATGCATGTGTACACGAGTGTACCTTAATGCTGCATTTACTTGTGTACTACAGCTAAACTGTCTATTATGACGATGCACCTTTTGTTTTCATTTCTGTCTACAAAAATTTTCGATGCGTCTCCATGTGACGAAGTCGGCCTAAAAATCAAGATTTTTCGCACAGAACGCAGATACATTTTTTCCTGGGGGTGGCCGCCCCCCGACGCCTGACGGCGGCAACTCTGTCGATTTGTCTTTCATGACAATTGTGTACATGGGTGCATTGTGTACAGTTTATTATGCAATTTGTAGTCTTAGCTGTTTTACCATAGTAAAACTGACATTTTTTGTAAATTTATTGTGTGTAATTTAAGAATCGTCGTGAAATTTCCAGACTTTTAGCTTCCGGACGCTAATTTACGGTGTTCTGAGCTCCAATATTACAGATTAATTTTCGAAGCCGCTGGCCTAAAAACAGCACGGTTTTCGGACTAAATATCCTATTTAACAATTATGTACATTGTGTGGTATTTGCAGTCAAGCGAATTTCATTTTCCACACGTTTCAAAAAATCGAAGGGATTACCCCCGACATTTTTCCCTGTCACGCCACTGGCTTCTGGACCCTTCTCGGCCCACCAGTTTTGTAATTTTTTGTGTTTTGAGCTCCAATTTCACCTTCGATGCCGCTCTAGATTTCAATTTCCAATTTCACTTTCGTCCAAATTTGGCCTGAAATTTTGCATCAAAAATTTTCCCGAATCTTTTTCGGGGGGTGACGAGTATATACATTGTGCTGCATTTGCGTGTCTACACGAGTATATTATGCTACATTTACTTGTGTAATACACTGTCTGATGTGACTTTATATACCATCTTTTGTTTTAATTTTTCTGTCGGAAAAAATTTCTGATACGTCTCCACTCTCCAGTTGACCAAATTTGATCAAAAAATTGGAAAAATCGACATTTTTTCTGGGGTCGGCCGCGTCCAGACCCCTGCAACTTTGTGGTTTAGTGATCTTGCGTTTGTAAGGCGTTTTCTAAGACGTGTTCAAGTTGCCAAAAAGTGCATTCTAACCCATTACAAAAAATCGAAGTCATTCTCCCTCCCCCCTGAAATTTTTTCTGGGTACGCCCCTGATAATACGTGTCGTTTTTTGCGAAGTGCATTTCAACACATTTCAAAGAAATCGATAAGTCATTCCCCCTCCCCGAAATTCTTTGCCTCACTAAGTTACGCTATGGGTATCCTGTGTTTTGACGAAAAAACAGCAGGGTTTTTTCTGTTATTTCCCCACCAGTCCGGAATTTGGACTTTACTTAGCCGATTTGTGTGATTTTTGCACCAATGGACTCCTCTTGACCAATGGACTTCAAAAAAATTAATTTTAAAAAATTTTAAAATTAAAAAAAATTCAATTTTGAACTTTTTGAAAATTTTTCAAATTTTAGCGATCCAAAACCCAAAAATTTGTGTCTAGAAAACTTTCCGCATCTCACAAAATAAAAAAGTCCACATTTTGTATAAAATTTTTAAATTTTTAAATTTTTATTGAAGTCCTGAGGTCAAGAGGAGTATATATACATTGGTGCAAAAATTATTCAAATCGGCTCAGTAACTTCCAAATTGCAGACTGGTGGAGGAATAACAGAAAAGACCCAACAGCAGTTTACTGATACACGTATATACAATATTTCGATAAAAGTCCACAAAATTCCTATTTTTTCCTATTTTTTGTTCAGAAATTCCTATTTTTTTCCTATTTTTCTCCGGGAAATTCCTATTTTATTTCCTATTTTTTTCGTAAATGGGCCGCAACACCCCTGTGATTGGATAACAATGATGCAGCCACATTTTTATTGGACAGCTGAAGAATAAGTTATTCTCCAGCTATTCTCGAGAATAGTTATTCTCGAGCTATTCTCTAATGGTGCAGTGGAAAAGTTGGAGAATAAAACCTCGAGAATAACTATTCTGGAATAGCTCGAGAATAAGAATAGCTCGAGAATAAGTTGGTGCAATCGGCCGATAGTCGGTTTTTAATTTACAGTCTATGAGGCTTGCAGGTCACGCGACAATTTCAAATCTGAATGGTTCAGAGCAGGGTTTTTTCAAAAAAAATCGTGAGCAAAATTGAGCAAAATTTCAATTTCAGTGAGCAAAATTTCAGATCGTTGAGCAAATCGTAAATCTGCTAGTTTATGAAATGAAATGAAATGAAATGTTTACTCACGAACACAAGGCATTGTAGTGAGAAAACAGGAAAAAAAAACAATTTATTTTGACAACTTAACAAACTAACAAAACATATATAACAAAAACGCATATCATAAATTCAAAAGTCTATTCAGCTAATGTTGAATTTAAATAATTTTTGCAAAATCTAATTCTGTTAGAAAAAGCATTAGGAGAAGGTGCAGAAACCACATTTTCTGGCAAATTATTCCAAATTCCTACCACCTTATTTGCAAAAAATTTGGCTCTAATATTCAGTCTTGCACGAGGTATTCGAAGTTTAAAGCTATGCCCCCGAAGAATTTGCACTAAACTTTCTTCAAAAAATTCTCTAGGTTCCAAAGAAGTATAACCATGCAGTAATTTATAGGTCATCAACAATAAGCGACACAATCTTCTATAAGCTAATTTATCAATACCTAGTAATTCGCAACGAGCATCATAATTCAAATTTCTACCATACAAAATCCTACGAGTAAAACCTCTCTGGACAGCTTCAATAGCTCGAATTTCTTGAAGCAAGAACGGATCCCAAATTTCACAAGCATATTCTAACATAGGTCTGACATACGTACAGAAAAGACTTATCAAAATTTTCGGATCCTGCACACAGAAATTTCGAATGAGGCAGTTTGCAGCAATATGACTCTTTTTGACAATTTCTGCTATATGTTCAGGAAAACTTAAAGAGCTATAAAATTTCACCCCCAAGTCTTTCACAACATTTGCTTTTGGAAGTTGCTGATTAAACAAACAATATGCAGTGCATGGGTTATCACGACCAAGGTACATCACAGAACATTTATGAACAGCTATATTTAATTCGTTGATTTCTAGCCAATTTGATAAATTATATAAATCATCTTGAAGATTTCTACTATCACCATTTCTCGGATACGTAAAGTACAGTTTACAATCATCAGCAAATATACGTATTTTAGAAAATTCCACCACATTAGAGATATCATTTATGTAAATCAGGAAAAGAGTTGGACCAAGTACCGACCCCTGTGGGACACCACTATCTAAAACTTTCCAGTCGGAATAGCAATTATTAATTTTTACGCATTGACGACGCTTCGAAATAAAAGATTTCAACCAGTTAAGTAAAGGGTCCCCAATACCATAGCTGCGAAGCTTAAGAAGCAATTTTTGATGAGGAACGCGATTAAATGCTTTTTCAATATCTAAATACACAATATCCACAAAATCACTTCTATCAACTGCAGCAGAAATATCATTTAAAGTAGCTAGCAATTGCGTTACCGTGGACCTATTTTTCAAAAAACCAAACTGATTTTTGGAAAATAGATCGTTATTCATAAAATAGTTGATTAGACTTCGATTTATAATACTCTCCATAATTTTACAACCAACAGAAGTCAATGACACGTCCCTATAATTTCCAACGTCATATCTCGAACCTTTGTTTTTGAAAATAGGCACAACATGAGCATCTAACCAAATATCAGGTACATGACCTTGTAGTAAAGAAGTTTCAAAAATGATAGAAAGGGGTAAAGCCAGACCTAAGGCGTATTTTTTATAAAAAATAGAAGGAATTTCATCAGGTCCTTGCACAAATGAAAACTTCTGTCTACACAGTGCCATATACACTATTTCTGGACTGAACTTAACAGTTAATAACGCAGACTTTAGTTCAGAGGGTAACAAGTAAGGTACAGGCACTAATTCTACTCTGTATACACCAGCAAAATAATCACTCAACAAGTTACATTTATCAGGTTCTGAATTTATACTTGGTTATCGCCAGACGCGTGCTCAGAAAAACGAAATTATTGTACTTTTAACGCCAAAAGCGACACATATTAGCACATTTCCTTCAAAAACAACGCTAATTTTTAGCGCAAAGCTAAAACGATACATCGGTGCTGTGCCATTGACCCAACGTGGACCCATTGTCGATTTAAAAAAACCCTGGGGGGACTCTTGTTGACAATTTTTTTAAGTTCGACCAAAATTTGAGGGTCGCGACTCACCCCCCCCCCCCCCGGCTACGCCTTTGCATGCATATGCTTTCGTGAAAGATTGAATGATAAAAGCAAGAAATACTAAGCCACGGAGTTGCAGGTATCTGGGGGCGGCAGCCCCCAGAAAAAAAGTTGGAAAATTTTTTAATTTTTAGGCCAAATTTTGTCAATTGGACATTGGAGACCTATAGGAAATTTTTTTCAGTCGGTCCATAAATAACCAAAGGGGGTCCCTTCAGAGCGGTGAGCAAAATTTGAGCAAAATTTCAATTTTGGTGAGCAACATTTCAAAATCGTGAGCATTTGCCCCGTATTTTGCCCAAAAAAACCCTTGGTTCAGAGCCTGAAGCAAGTGCTGTATATAAAGCGATCGTGTTTATTTTCAAGTTTTAGGTGATTTTAAATGCCTCGCTTGCTCTCGGCTGACCAGTTGGCTGATTACGTGCAGCATGGATTTGTGGTTGTGAAGGGTTTGCTGTCAGAATCAGATACTGTTAGATACAAGTCAGTGGTGTTTTGCAGCCAACCTATAGCTACCTCAAATTAGAGCTTTTGAGATAGAACGGCATAAAATTCCCATCAAAGTGCAGACAAGATAAAGCTAGGTATAGGATGTACGTGACATTTGTTTTGTATGGAAATGTGGTAGTTTATCCCTATTTTTGTAAGTTAGTGAAGAATAAACATATTTTTAGTAAAAAATTCAAACAAAAATAATTAGTGTTATTATTAACCAGTGATTTATTTGACCTTCATACAGAAAATTAGATAAAGGTATTCTATTTTCTCAGTAGTTAATCTTCTGAGTCGCTGAAGTTATCGTTAAGTTTTAGATACGGATACCTATTTTTTTGTATAGACATTCTGCGTCCTACCAACTCTGTGGTCGACACGCATAGTTTTATGCCAATGAGTATGTCCCTACTCTTTACTTTTTAGAAACTCTATTCTTTACGATAGAAATCATTAATTAGTTTTCTCACTTTTCAATACTTAATATTTTTTATCAATTTACTTTTGTTATTTTCAGAGACCGATTCAAGTCTATATGTCGGCGGGAGGTGAGTGTTCTAGGCCTGACAGTGATGAAGGACGTGGCCTTGGTCAACCGCGCTGACTTGCCGCCGGAGGATTTGATCAATAAGATACAAGATTTCCAAGAAGATCCGGTCCTATTTCAATATTGCACCAATCCCAAGGTATGGTTGTATTTTTGTGATATCTGAGCGTGTTGACTGATAACTATATATTTTGTTCGTTTTAAAAAATAGGTGTGAAGTCCTTTTGGCTCCTCCTACATAACGAGATCACGACAGCTTTGTGAACGGAGCCAAAAGGTTGCGATTTGATTGGCTGATGGCTTAAGATTGCTACCCGGGTGCCGGATGAACCCATTTGAAACGGGCCCGTTAGGGTACGAATCCTGATTAGTTAGCTTCCAGGAACCGTTTCGGTACAGGGGCCATTTATTTG
Organism: Trissonchulus sp. WLG1_4; assembly: GCA_030248245.1. Lineage (NCBI taxonomy): Eukaryota > Metazoa > Nematoda > Enoplea > Enoplida > Ironidae > Trissonchulus > Trissonchulus sp. WLG1_4. The sequence continues at coordinate 28,710 of JASANF010011037.1, forward strand.
GGAACTAGTCTATTTGTGACCTTTTTCACGTCTAACGGGCAACCATCGACCACCCTGCGTGCAGAACAGTGGGAACAATATCCTACTCGTTTCATCATGTATTATGTATTCGTATTATGTATTATATGAAGAATAATTGGTCATTATATGAATGGTGTCGACGTTTGTACTATTTTTTGTACTATTTTTTATTGTTCTTTTATTTGCCAAACATTTTTCATGAACATGCACGATTTGTTTGTAGTTGTTTGTTTAGATCGTACAAGTTGTGTCTGAATTGATTCGTAGCCCCAATTTGATGGCAATGCACACCATGCTCATTAATAAACCTCCCGATCCTGGTGAGATTCAACTAGTTAGCTTCATTATGACTTGTTTGTTGTTTTCTTGTTTCTTTGCCTTTAACAGTTTAATTAAATAGTGATCATGCTATTTTAGTAGTATACATGTTATTTTTTCTTTTTGGCATATTATACTTTTGGCGTTTACTTTCATCATGGGCGCAGTTGCAGTAATAAGATGAACATAAGGACAGAGACAAGGGCAATTTTTTGTCAGATATTATGAAGCATTGACAGAACCGTTTCGTCTGCTTTTTTACATATTAACTAGACATAACGCACACTTTCTTCATGTGAAAAATTCGGCATTTTGGCCGATTAGTTTTTTCACTTGGCGAAGGATAAAACGATAGGGATAAGAACACGGACAACTATGAGCCGGGCTTCAGTGTAAAGATTGTGATAATCTAAATTTTAGTTATAAGTCGATGCTCGCATAATATCAGTCTGTGCCAGGAGTAGCTGGTATGTTTAGGCACCAAAACCTCTCGTCACCCTCTGCACCAGGACTTGCACTATTTTCCGTTTCGCCCGGCGGATTGGATTGTGTGCGCCTGGTCAGCCCTGGAACCAGTGACGCGCCAAAATGGATGTTTGGTTGTGATTCCGGGAAGCCACAAAGGAAACCTGCAACCCCACGAATATCCGCAGTGGGAGGTTAGATAGTAACGTCAAGAGTACATAATAGGAGTCCTATTATCTGCTCTTGGTAAAGTAAGTAGCTGTTGAGTCATATCTGTTCGCGCTCGTTGGTCAGTGTACGTCACGAAGCTGCCTTAAGTTTTTCATGTCAGCTGTGCCTATCTGTTGGTCATAGCGCTATCTAAATAGCTAGTAAATCCCTCCA
>JASANF010011041.1:0-68673 GCA_030248245.1 Trissonchulus sp. WLG1_4
GACAATAATAATAATAGCTGTTGTACAACTTTGAAGGCGAATAACGTTCAGTGCCTGCTTTAACACAACAGCAGCCCCCTGACCCGTCAGAAAATTGAAAGAAACGCAGTTGAAGTATGTATTTTCCAATTTTCTTGCAAGAAACAAAACTGCAAGAAAGAAATTTTAAGGAAAAAGAAAATAAAATTCTACTGAAATAAAGGACTAGCTGTAATCTAGAATTTATACCCATAAGTTTTGACCCGAACTGACCCGCTCGATCCGCGCGTTGGGAAACTTCAACCCGACCCGACTCGACCCGACTGCGAACTCTAGTACCAACTAGGGCAAAAAAGTTTGACCATTTTCACTAAAGTTAAAGTTAAAGTTAAAGTAAGGCCAAGGCTTTCATTTAAGTTAAAGTTACAGTTAAAGTAAGGGTCAGGCGGTAATTTAAGTTAAAGTTAAAGTAAGCCCAAAATCAATGACTTTTATGTGAAGTAAGATAGGCCCCGTAGAGTACTTAAAGGGATTTATGACAGCTCATCGTCGGCCCAGTAGCTCAACGGTAGAGCGCTGGTCGGCAGATCCAGTGATGGGTGGTTCGAATCCCCCCTGGGTCATTCTGATGATGATGCTGTCTTTCTTTCGGTAAGAATCCCCCCTCCCTTTCTTGACATGGCAAGGCCGCCACGACGAACCTTGGAATCTCCTGGTCGCAGAACTGAGTCAGGTAGCGTTAGGTATGGGTTGTTGGGGGGACATACCCCCTTGAGTGGCATTGGCAGAGTGGTGGTGAGAGTATATGGAGGAATCATCGCCGAGGTAGCTTTGCAGTGGAGCCACTCCTTGTCCCGGCTAGGAGTGAGAGCTTATCAGTCCCGGGCAGTGTTCGCAGAAGAAGATGAGGCCAGAAAAAAGGACCTCGCGGCACTTGCCTTATAGAGAAGAGAAGAAAGAAGAAAAGGTAATATAATCGGGACGGCTCCCGGCGCTCCTCCACCCCGGGTGCCCATGCCCCATAGATAGTAGTAGTGCACACAGCACAGGGAAACTTCGGGTCGAAGTTTACTAGAAGGGAGGGATGTGAAGTAAGATAGGCCCCGTAGAGTACTTAAAGGGATTTACGACAGCTCATCGTCGGCCCAGTAGCTCAACGGTAGAGCGCTGGTCTGCAGATCCAGTGATGGGTCGTTCGAATCCCCCCTGGGTCATTCTGATGATGATGCTGTCTTTCTTTCGGTAAGAATCCCCCCTCCCTTTCTTCACATTTATATAACTTTTTTAAATAACTTTAATGTTAAAGTTAAAGTAAGGGTGTTTTAATTTAAGTAATGTTACAGTTAAAGTAAGACCTTTAACTTTTTTTTAGTCAAAGTTAAAGTTAAAGTATGACCCCCAACTTTTTTAATTTTAGTTAGTTTAACTTTTTTGCCCTAGTACCAACGACCCATGTTAGTTATTAAAATTAATTTTCAACTGGTTGAGCCCCAGAACACTTATCAAATAGCATTTTTGGTCAGGTATATAGGGTCAAAAATTTTGGTCATGTACATAGAAACTTGACTGTCAAAATTGAAATTTTGTCCGAACTTTAACCTTCGATTTCTCAGCCCACAGACGTGCTAGAAACTCAGCAATACCTGGAAACGCTTTGTCTGGGTGTGTAAATTTCAAAAATAGCAAAATCTCTATTTTACTATTAAGGAAGTTATAGTTGTTTTAGTACAGCCGGTTTGGTGCTTGTTAACAGAAAAGTTTCTACAATAAGTCTTTTGTAAGTCTTAGGCTGGGATTCACAACCTAACACTAACACTAAAGTTTTCCTAAAAAGTTAGTGAAACACTTAAATTTCAGCCTGAAACACTTAAAATGTTAGTGTTTTGAGGCCAATTTTAAGTGTTTCACTAACTTTTCAGGGAAAAGTTAGTGTTACTGTTAGGTTGTGAATTTCAGTCTAATTCTCCGGCCAAGGCTGAGCGCAAGGCAAATTTAGTTTAAAGTTGACATTTTCTGCCTACATAAATGTCGTATTATTTCCCACAACAGCCAGCATTGGCTGATCTGAGCTTACGTGGGCAATAGGACCATGGAACAATATTCAAGTCGGTCATGCTCAATGTAAATATCGACAGTCCGTCGTCAGTATGCATGTAATGAATAAAGTTCGTTGGTTGTTGTTAAGTCACAGAGACCGTTAATAGACAAAAAAAAGTTCGAGCTCTACAAATATACATACTCTTTTAACTTGGTAATGCTCAAAAAGTGTCGAAATCATGATTTAGGACGCTTTTGAGCTTCATTTGTATTTGGTCTCGACTTTTTTTTCCCTTTTTTTTCTTTTTTTTCCGGACCCCCGGAAAATTTTCCATTTTTTTCCCGAAAAAAAAACATTTTTTTCCGCGGAAAATTTTCCGGTGCACAACTCTGATATACATAAATTGGCAACCAATCAAATAGAACGAAACAGATATCGTGATTGCAAAATAATAAAACGATGCCAAGCGGAAAATTTGAAAAACAAAACGTGGGCTGCTAATTAGAATTGTGAAAATTGTGGCACAATTTCACAATTCTAGCCAGCATAAAAAACTAAAATTCTGTGTATGAAACCAACAATTGTGACCACAATCCTAGGATTGTAGCAGCCTGAAAATCTAAACGTGCTGAGCGTACCTACCATTGTAGTAGGCTTTAAAAGTATGCCCTCATTCATTTAAGTTTAAGTTTAAGTTTAAGTTCGTCCCTCAATTTTAATTAAGTTTAAGTTTAAGTTTAAGTTCTTATTTTGAAAAACAATTAAGTTTAAGTTTAAGTTTCGGCCTTAATTTTAATTTAAGTTTAAGTTTAAGTATTCGAATTTTTAGTAATTTAAGTATTCAAATAAGTTTTTTCTGTTTTTTGCTACTATGCATGTTTCAAAGTTACTATGACACTTGACTTGTCAGTGGCTAGATGAACCTGCAATGACCAAGTCAAAGTGTACCTGCCATACTAGAACGTGAAGTTTATGGAACCGTTTATCACAATTTTGGTACTAACGAACTCAATAACTTCAAACTTACGAAAGAACTTCTAAAAAACTTATAAAAGCAAAATTATTATCAAAATTTTTCAAAAAATCCTTAAATTTCACTATTGTACACTTTGTAACACTATAGGCTCTGTAGAGACTAGAGGGTATTTTAGAAACAGTTGGGCTTGTGAGCCTAAAAAATTAAAAATGTTGCAAAAAAATTTTTTATAATTTGTTTTTTGATTTTTTTATCGGGTTGCCGTCTGCCGACCCCCAGCAAAACAGGGGTGCAACCTATTGTATTTGTTTTTTCCTGTTTTTTTGTTGTTTTTTTTTGTTAGCAAAAGCCTGTGATCGGACTTTCTTGGGGTTTACTGGGGGAGATTGGTCCCAAATTTTGATAAAAGGGTCCCCTTATGAGTACTTGCACCTGCCATCTTGGTGACCCCCTGACCCCATCGGGAGCCGGGACACGTGACCCCCAAAAAAAAGATGAAACACCCTTGTGAACTTGAAAATTTTTTCTGAGGGATTAGGAGAAAAACTTTTATCCAGGAGTAGTTTGGGCCCCATGAACATGAATCCTGGATTATTTGTTACCCAGGAACATCCTGGATCCCTATGACCCTCTTAGGGTAACCTCATTTATGGGGTCCTAACGGGTCAATTTTTCGAAATTGAGACTTTGATGTTTCTAGGGGTAATTTGAGCTCTGAAGCTGAACACGAATTCGAGGCCCATTTTCGTCTAGGATCTCCCTAGACCCTCCTATGGACTCTTTAGGAACCCCCACTCGAGGGTCCTCCTAAGGGATCAAGTTTTCGAAATTGAGATTTTGATGTATCTAGGACTAATTTGAACTCCTGAGCGCAAATCCGAGGTCCATTTTTGCCGTCTACGGCAGCTGCAGTAAAGGGTTGTCAGCTAAGGATGGAGGATGCTGAGAATGGAGGGTCCACTTCCTAAAATGGAGGGTCCTGTGCCTAGCAAAGAGTGTCCGGTGTCTAGAATAAAGGGTCCTCCAACCAGAATACAGGGTTTTCTGCCTAGAATAGAGTGTCCTCCGCCTATAATAGAGGATCGTCTGCCTATAATAGAGGCTGTTTCGCCTAGACTAAAGGTTTTTTACCGAAAATGGATGATTCTCGGCCTAGAACACTAGGTTTTCTGCTTTCAGAGGGTTTTCTGCTTAAAATAGAGGGTCCTTTACCTAGAATAGAGGGTCCTCTGCCTAGAATAGAGGGTTTCTTACCGGTCGGCAACCCGTTACGGACTACTGGCGTTTTTTTTAAATTCATATTTCTGAAGTTGTGTGGTCATATGGAGTCAAGTGGTACAATTTATGAAAAAGCGCTCAATAAGTTTCAGATTTCGGACTGTAGGGGAAAATAAAGTAAAGGGGAATTCGAGCCACAGATTTATGGATCAGCATAGAGCGCTGATAACAATAACAAAAAGCACTGTAGCGCAAATACTTGCAGCGCATATATCATATTCTATAGCGCTTACCTATATCGCCAACGATAGCGTTTTTTGTGTTGCTTAGTTGAGTTTGTTACCCATTACCAAGACTCAAACTCAAGAGTACTACTCACACGCCGTACGCATGACCAGAAATGAGCTGTGTTCTATTTAATTTTAAATTTTTCTTGTTTATTGAGGGATCGTATACGTAGTAAAAAGTACAAAAAATTTAAATAAATCAGCTAATAGCACAAAATAGCGCCTAAATAGCGCAAGTAGCACCCTCAGGTGCTATAAGCGCTATCCAAGATTAGCATCAATATGTAAACGGAAATTAACACAAACACCAATAGGCCAGCGTAGCTCAATTGGTAGAGCGTTATGCTAATGAAGGGCGGTTCAAATCCACCATGGCCATATTTCTGTAGAATTTTCACCCATATTAAAAAATACGCATAGAGCACTTTCGATAGCACTTATAGCGCAAATAACGCAAATAGCACTCCCAAAAACGGCTATGGCGCAAATTGCGCATATAGCAAATTCGATAGCGCTTATAGCGCAATTAGCGCATATTGCGCATGGAACAAGCGCTATAGCACGAAATGTGCTATTTCGTGTTCGCTTACACGCGTTCGTTACCGGATTTAGCAAAATAGCACATTTTTTAGCACATGCGGGTTTTCCCGGATAATTTTAATGGCCAATAGAAGAAACAGGAAAAAGAAATGGTAAATCCTACTAATCCAATAAAACAGAAAGTGGGTTATCTGTAATTGGATTTTAGTTTTTGCGATGAGGGTCCTGTTTCAATAAACTCACGGCGCACAATTGTGACAAATTTGGCTGTAAAATCAGGTGATCCGTAATAAAATTATACGTGCATTCATTACGAATTCATCACCTGATGTAGCTTTAACAAATTTCAGAATAATTGGGCCGGTGAGGTTATTGAAACAGTTTACCGATGTCTCGCACAAAAATGATGCTCAAGAAGTTATGCCAGACAAGACAATAAGCCGAAAACACGAGCCTAAATAAAAAGCGGTCATTGACATTTAAGTATAATTTAAGTTTAGTAGAAAATTTCAGCAAAAGAAAAAGCTCAGAAATTGACATTTAAGTATAATTTAAGTTTAAGTTCGAATTTTCAAAAACATTTAAGTTTAAGTTTAAGTTGACACCTTGAAATTTTGTTTAAGTTTAAGTTTAAGTTCACGCGTCAATTTTGAATAAGTTTAAGTTTAAGTTTAAGTTTAGGGGCATACTTTTTTAATTTAAGTTTAAGTTTAAGTATACTTTTTTAAGCCTGCATTGTAGCGATTATGAAACCATTGTGAATCTACAATTGTAGGCTTTCACAATTATGGGCGACTTGGTGAAACTGAAATTCTACAATTATAGTCCACAATTGTAGGATTGCAATTTTATGAAACCGCTTTCGTATTGAAGTATTTCGTTAAAAATCATTGTTGTACATCCTTTTTTAACACTTTTTTAGTTGGAATACGTTTATTTAATAACTTTTTAGATTTGAAATAAATGTTGCGCAGTTTAGTTGCCAAACTCGCGTGTAATTGCTTCACAACTGTCTGCTACAATTGTAGCATTGTAGCAAAAATTTTACAATTGTGTACTACAATCGTAGGAATGTGGAAAAACAATCCTAGGATTGTGAATTCACAATTGTAGCATCACATAAAATACACAGCTGGTTTATGAAACCACTTTTTCCTGCCGCCGCCTCAGCGGCGGTAGGTCTTTATACTGCTTTTTGGCATAAGCTGGCCACCAAGCAGTTTGCATGATTTACGTGTTAAAGTTTTTGTTTGTCGGGTGCTTATTTTTAAAAGTTGCCTACAGTTGGATAAAAACCGTAATACAATTTTATTAATTTTTATTTTATTATTGTATAAGTTATGTATATATTGCTGTAAATGCAATTTTCATGTTTAGTAATAAATGAGGTAGGATTCTGGAGTTTTAAACTTATGATGCCCCCTTGGCCATAATTTCAATGTGGTGTTGCGGTGTTGTCATTTTTTAACAAAACATTTCCAGTATCTAATCCAAAACATAAATTTCTGGCTTAAATTTCAGTCAAAGAAGGGGCGACATGACGTCTGGCATAAAATCAACAACGAATTAAATAGTTTTGTGAAATAATTATTACTAAATGAAATTACTGAAATGAATTATTAACTAATGAATGAAGTAATAAAAAAATCGAGTGATCTCTGTCAATGATTGCCATTGATTGACATTATCTTGGAATCCAAAACCTATAGGGTGGATTTCACAAAGGTGGTTTAACTAAACCATGGTTTTACGTACCTACGTTTTCATATGATTTGCACATAATTTCGTTACGAAATATAGCCTGATTCGTTACGAATTTCCTGGATTTTCTTAAACCATGGTTTTAGCTTAGCTGAAATTTCAGCAAAACAGAGACCTGGGCCCGTATTCACATACTAACACTAACACTTAAAGTTAGTGTAAACCCTAACTTTAAGTGCTTCGTAGCACTAAATTTAGTGTTACGAAGCACTTAAAGTTAGTGTTTACACTAACTTTAAGTGTTAGTGTTAGTATGTGAATACGGGCCCTGCTGTGCTGCAGGTTTTAAATTTCAGCTGCGCTAAAACCATGGTTTAAGAAAATCGACGAAATTCGTAACAAATCAGGCGATATTTCGTAATGAAATTATGTGCAAATCATATAAAAACGTACGTAAAACCATGGTTTAGTTAAACCACCTTTGTGAAATCCACTCATATAATTCAATGAATGTAAGGGTCCATGTGCCGTTCTGGGCGGCGGAGAGTATTCGTCGAATTGAGATTTTGAAACATTTTTGAAAAATACTATCAAGTTTTTGACAATTTTACGCGGCAGGGACAAACTTAGTGTAAGTACTGACTGTTAACAGCTGAAAATTACTAAAAAATTTGAATGAAACTGTTGCTTGTTGATGCAAGTGTAGTTTTTCCCTGCTGTCGCGCGCTTGCTACAAGTGTGTAATTGTAGTTTTATGAAACCGGCCCCAGGCCCCCAGCCCCCAGAAGCATTTTTAGAATTTTGATATTAAATTTGCATTGAAAATGCATTTCTAAGTAACACATGTCGCAAAATTTTAGTGGTTGCAGGGGTCTGGGGCCTGGGCCTGGGAGCGGCAGCCGCCAGAAGCTGGAGCTTTTTTTAGAATTTGAAATGAAATTTGCATTGAAATTGCAATTCTAAGCAATACTTGTCGTGAAATCATAGTGGTTGCAAGGGTCTGGTAGCGGCTGCCCCCAGGAAAAAATTTAGAGATTATTTTCTTTTTAGGCAAATTTGGTGAATTGGAGACGTATCGGAAATTTTTTTCGGCCGGGCAATATAAACTAAATGGGGGAGACAACCTTGTTTAAAAAATTGCCTGGATATTGAACAACCCCAGCGAGATGACACCGCAAAGCGAAGTATATAATGTCAGCGCGGAGGTTCCGGAGGCGAGCAGCCTCCGGAAAAATGTTTTCGATTTTGAGGCCAAATTGCATCAATTTACTGCTATTTTTGCTATGCGGCTCCAGAAAATTTCCTTTGCTCTGGGCAAGAGGGGGGTGTATGTATGTATCCCCAATGTCCCATTCACTGTCCGGCGTCCGCCCTCTTGCCTCCGCTCACGAACGTCTAAGGAAAGCCCTTGTCACACAACTTGAAATGACTATTTACTTTGTAAATACTTGTTCGATTGTGATAATTTTGCATTCATCGTATTCAGAGAGTCAGATTTTGTTATGTGAGCGTTATCATTTCTACTATACATTTGTATTTTTGCGAAACAATAGCTGAGTTTTTAGATAGAATTTTTGACACTGAACTTTTTTTGGCAAAATTGATGTTTCTGACTTCTAACTTATTTAGATGAAAAAAAGCACCAAAAACTGACCCATGGGACTAACAAGCCTGAAAAATACGTTGTATGCAGGAAAAAATTGAAGAAAAACCATGCGTGAAAAAGCTGTCTTCAGACGTTGGTACTCCATTCCACCCACCGCACGGTTTTTTATATATATCGTGTGATTTTGGTCAATTGGGGAGTGCCGGAAATTTTTTTTCGGCGGTGTCATGAAACCAAAGGGGACCACTACCACAAGAAAAATGGAAAAAGGTGGGCTGAAATCACGAAGGGAGGGCTATAATCGCGAAGGGGGGCTGATGTCCCCCTAGCCCACCCCTGTCACAGGAAAAAAATGAGTACAAAATTTATACAAAAAAAGTACAAAAATTATACAAAAAATGTGCAAAAAATTTTGTATAAATTTTGTATAATTTTTGTATAAATTTTGTATTTCTACCTTGGCAAGTTTGTATAAATTTTGTATAAATTTTGTACTTTTTTGTATAAATTTTGTACAAATTTTGTATAAATTTTGTATAAATTTTGTACTCAGAGTGCAAGTTTGTATAAATTTTGTACAAATTTTGTGCAAATTTTGTACTTCTTGTTCAAACATTTTTGTATGATTTTTGTACATTTTTTGTACAAATTTTGTACTTTTTGAAAAATTTTTTTGGGAAGTTTTTTACTGATACTACAGGCATCAGGCTGCTTAAATGTCTCTAAAATGGCAACTAAAACCACAAAAAAATTTCTGAATTTTTGTATAAAATTTGTACATTTTTTGTACAAAATTTGTACTTATTTTGTATAAATTTTGTACAAATTTTGTGTTTTTATTTAAATAGTATATACCATACAATAGTTTTTCGTCAAAATAACGTTATATATATTCCCGTTCAGCAGCTAAAATTAACCTTTTCCGCAGTTTTTCAACTCAACTGACAAAATTCGAAAATTTGGCCAAATTGACCATTTTGGCACTTTGCCAGGGTTGCCAAAGTGAAACAGCGCACACGACGCGGATCAAGCAATATCAACTGACTGCCCTGCACCTGTACATTATTAAGATGAAATTGAAATACAGACAGAGTGATTATCCATTAAAGCGTTATAAATTGAGTGAAATCGTGAAAAGTCATCTTTTCAACGGTATCACAGGGGGTGCACCAGTTCTGGCTACTAGGTATATATATGAATCTGCCAGCAAAACTAATAGCACGCTGAAATGCACATTATATTCGCATACAAAATGACAGACCTCCATCTATCTATTCAAAAACAAAAAGACCTCCATCTATATTCTATGACCGTCTTGGCCGTACTGCCCATATGTATATAGCGTCCACCCATAATACACGTGAGTTACCTTCCGATCCCCCTCCCCAGGCCTAAAGTGACACGATAATCCCACTATATACACGACCATGCATACAAGAGATCAGATATGGGCTGTTTGCGTAACTTCTCAAAAGCCGGCTCTAGTTTATTTTTGACTTTTTCTTCGAGGTCCAAAAAAGAGCTTTCACCCCTCCCAGCAGAGCCAAAACTGCAAAAGCTTGGAACAAAATCTTTATGATGCCTCTATTGCCGACCAAAACAAATGCAACAACCATAAAAAAGTGGCTCGCCAAGAAGGATTTCTTGAGTTATGGCGCCGGGAAAAAAAGACAGAAAAATCCGAGTTTGCGGGCGGCGATTTTTCATATCTCGAGTAATACTAATACCCAATCGATTTGCCTGAAATATGGCCAGCATGTAACCGTCCCCTAGGTAAGTACACTCACCTAATTAAAACAGATTTGCTTGCATAAATTTTTAGTTATTAAAGTAATTCATTTTAAATTAAAATCTCGCAATATGGTGTGTGGGTCCTATTCTAGGGTATGGCGCTATGCGGGGGAAAAACCCTACGCGTTTTGCGGGGAAAAAACCCCAGTCCTTCCTGGCCGAACCTTTAGACATAGGCCCTTTTTGAGTATGTAAATGAAAAGCGCATCCCAAACTGACTTACCACACCAATTTTTGAGCAGTTGCAGTTGAGAGGCCATTGGCGAACGCCGTTTGCATTTTTCATGAGAGTTACCTTTCCCCTATACTTCGAAAGCTAAAAAACAGTGAAAACCGTTGTGGTTGACCTGTGACCGTTGGAAGTTTGTGCGGGAAAAAACCCTATTGCGGGGAAAAAATTATTAAATATTTTTGGTGACAATTCTTTGCTAAACTCACCCATTGTTGCTGCAAAAATTAAATCATTTGGGCTAAAAACATGCGTAGACTTCGTTGAAACCGTTTATTTGGCCGCAAAACGTCTTTTTAGCCCATACCCCGACACCCCTTACGAAACCTGTTTTGGTGATGTTTCAGATGTTTTGGCTTTAGCTGCTGCGTACCACTAAAGTCCAAGAATGGTAGACGCGGGCGGTGTTTGTCCACTGTTTCTAACGTAATAAGCGCAAAAATCTGTTTGTAATGCTTTTAAAAACTAAAAAATGCATATTTGTGCAGAAGTCAGTTCTGCCAAAAAGGGTCGATTTTTAAAGAATTATATATTGTGAGTCACATGGGTGTCGGAGAAACGGTTTTTTTCGTCCATACTGCAGCCTGAGAGTTGTAGAACACGATGAAATTGAGTTTATACTCACTGCTAATTGAACAACCGAAAAAAGTGAGAGGTTTTTTCCCCGCATAGGGTTTTTCTCCCCGGAGGTTTCGAGGCTTATTACTCAGAAACGTAAGTAGTTAGAATCCATTTTATTAGTTCAACAGTTGCAATAGTGCAAAAATTCAGAAAGTACAAAAAATGTACAAAAAATATACAAAAAATATACAAAAAATATACAAAATTTATACAAAATTTGTACAACATATGTACAAAAGTCGAAACAAAATTTTATTCAAAAAAATAAAAAAATAAGCGTATTTGTCAAAACAATGTCTATTTCAGACGGAAATGGTCAAAAGAAGGAAAAAAAACTGCAGGAAACAAATTTTTCTAAAAAGTACAAAAAATGTACAAAATTTCTACAAAAATTATACAAAAAATGTACAAAATTTATACAAAATTTGTACAAAATTTGTACAAAATATGTACAAAAGTCGAAAAAAAATTTTTTTCAGAGAAATAAAAAATTAAGCGTATTTGTCAAAACAATGTCTATTTCAGACGGAAATGGCCAAAAAATCGAAAAAAACTGCTTGTAGCGCAAAAAAATGAAAAAAACCAAAAAGTACAAAATTTGCACAAAAAATGAACAAAAAAAGTACAAAATTATACAAAATTTATACAAAAATTATACAAAATTTATACAAAACTTTTTTGTATAAATTTTGTATAAATTTTGTACTCACTTTTTTTCCTGTGTGTGTAAGCCACTGCGGAGGGGAATGACGAATCGATTTTTTGTAATGGGTTAAAAGGCACTTTTTAGCGATTTTAACACTTGTAAAACGCCTTCCAAAGCAGATCACTAAACCACAAAGTTGCTGGGGCCTGGGGGCTGCAGTCCCCACAAAAAATGGCGATTTTTCCAATTTTTAGACCGAATTTGGTAAACTGCAGACGTATCCCTGTCAGAAACTTTTTCCGACAAATATTAAAACAAACATTGTTAACGTCACATCAGACAGTGTATTACACAAGTACAGTATATATACTTTTTGTAGCAAGGTCAAGCCTGCTCTCATGTATAGCAGGCGGGGAAAAAACCCACCCCATTTTTTTGGGGAAAAACCCTCCCCAGTTCCGGAACTTGGGTACGTGGTACAGGTCTAAAAATTTGCCAGCGTATAGTACAGTACCTGTAGGCAAACGTTTGTAAGCGGTATCCAAAAGGGGTATCGCTGGTATTTTTTATGAGTCAAAAATTGGACCTCCCAATTTTTGACCCGACATGGCTCCAACCTCCAAGGGAGGTGAATTTTGGAGTCTCATTTCTGAGCACTAAGAGATGTGAGCTCAAATGTAAAAACACTTTTACAGAGGACTACCCTTCCTCTATTCATGACCGCAGTGGCAGATCCCTCCTTCTTTCGTGCGAGGGGGGGCATGGCCGAAATTAGACGGGGTAAAAAAAACCCATGTGGGGGGAAAACCCACTTTTTTAAAATGGTCTGGTGATATCGAAAAACCTAGTAGCTACTCCAAAAGACTCATGGTAGTGCAAAAAGACGTTTATTATTACCAGAAATGCGCAAACTGACACTTTCTCGATCGAATTCTGAAATACTGGCCTATATATAATAATATGTATATACTTGCTTAAAATGGACTCCACCCAAGGTGGGCCCCTCCGCTGAAAATTCCTGGATCCGCGCCTGATTTTGGATAAAAATTTCCACAATGAACTTTTCAATAAAAGAGGAAAGTGTATATATACATATATATATAGGTTTTAGGATTTTGGAAATTTGAAACTTAATAGATTTCTAAATCCAACTTTGAAACGTCGTTAAACGAGTATATATATTTTATTTTATCCCGCTGTCATAAGCAGGCCCGCCCCACGACAAGATATCAAAATGCGGGGTTTGCCTGCTAAGGAAATAGGAATGGAGTATCTTGAGATATATTGCTGAGAAACACGAAATACGATATTTGATTCCTATAAAAATGAAACTGATATTTGAATGTTTGAATCTTCTTATTTATACTATACTATAAAATATGCATTATTGTGTATATAGTCTTACTGTATCAGTCATTTAAGAAAATTTTTTCGACAAGACAATAGAACTATTGTTTCAGCAGATCTTCTTTATTATTTTATGAGAAAGCTACAGATTCAGGATAGACAATATAATACTTACAATACGGTCTATTTTTGTATTGTTGATCTGTAGCAGCTATGTGACAAGCTTTTTTCTTGTATATACGTCTTCCACCATTGTGTAAACCTGATCATCATATGATGTCTATACAAAAAATTTGTTTAAAATGTGAGCCAACTAATCTTACATATTATTAGGTGTATATACAATTGTTCCCATTTTCTCCTTTTGTTTTTTTGAAAATCTGAACAATAACCTCTCTCACACGTATGTTATGTATTATAGACTGTTTTTTAAGTAAAAGTCTGACATACAGCGCGACAAACGTATTGTCTTAAACTGAATTTGAAAAGTAATGTGACATTTGCGATTGAATCACAGACGTCTGAGTCTAAGATTATGTGTGTGGCCATGTGTGCGTATGTATATATATTAACTGTTTGCTTTTATATATGTATACATATATATATATATATATATATATATATATATATATATATATATATATATATATATATATATATATATATATATATATATATATATATATATACTACGTATATATGTGATTTCAGCAGCCCAATACTAATGCTTGAACGATCCCCCAAACTTCGCTCTGCCCTTTTGCTCGGAACAGTTGTGGGTGCCGTTTTCATGGCCATGGTTCCAGTCTTTGTCTATCCCTATTTCCACAAACAAGACTACCAAGAGAGACAGAAGTTGACTCGCCATTTAATTAATTCCGAAAGAGCTTCGGGTAATTGTACTGTTTTCCAGGGTCCTGTTGCACGAAGTGATATATCAGTTATCAGTAGATATATATACATATTATATTATACTGTTGTATCAGCTATCAGCGTCGCTTTGCACGACGTTTATAGGTAATTTTGTGATAGATTCCGGTGACAACTGATATATAATATATAATATTGTTTGTCAGTTATCATTATATATTTTATGCAACGCAGTTTCTTTACTGACCGATAACTGATATACTTACTTTATCAGTATATATTTTTTGCAACAAGACACAACATATATCAATATATATTTGATAAATGCTTTGTCCAATGGGGCTCCTGGTCAATTGCATATAAGTATATATGTAATATGATAACATCTATATACACATATGCAAGCGTATGTAGAGTATATAACACGCTAAGTTTCTAGTGTTCTTTAAGTTCAAGCCACAGAACCACAAATATAAGAGACTGACTCCCTCCCTGCCTGCTGTATATATTCTTGTGTCTGTGTGTCCATGACTGTAACGTTTTATTTAATGTAATTAACTAATGGATTTCACTTCACCATTGCTGAAAAAGTGTGAAAGTTAATGTTCGTATTTTACCGACATGACGTTTTGTTTTCAGTTTTCATGTATAAAACTAAAATAGAGTTTTAATTTGTTTTATTGTATATCTTTTTCACAGTGCGTATTTACCTACTTTCTGGTATATACAGCGTACATCTAGCTGCATAATTGTTATAATATATATAATAAGCGAATTTTTACGTTTTATAAATGTTTATTATTAAAACAAATTGTTTATCTTTAAAACATTTACGTATATATATATATATACTTAATTTTTCTTTTTTATAGGGATGAAGCCGTGGTCTAATCCGTTTGACACCAAGTGAAACCCTTAGACTATTGTCTCTCCCACCATTACTTCCAGTGCTATTTAGCTTTTAGGTGAGTCTAAAAGTCCATGGCTAGTCACTCTTACAAAAACATTTGTTGTTTTCTTTATTTCTGACATTCTGACTACCAGAAGGCACGGCACAGAGGGGTGGTTGTCTCTTGTCCTCAAATCTGGAATATATACACTTATTCATACATGTAACGGGGTCAAAATTTTGGGGGGGCCTCTCCGGCCAAATTTTGGGGACCCTCCCTCCGGATTGACCAAAAATACTCTAAATTTAGCAAAATTTTCTAAAAATTCCGCCAAAATGTGCCATTTTTTCTTAATTTTGCCCAAATTTTGGGGACCCTCCCCCCGGGTCCTCGATTTTTGGGGGGGGGGGGTCCCCCCCATCCCCCCCTCATACATGTATATATGCACTTATTTCTTTCTCGAAGATTGCCCTTGCTATGGATGAGTAAAGTCCGTACTCACGTGACTACGACGTTCCTTTTTCAGCTTATCAGGCTATGTATGATTCAGGAGTAACGCATGATGTCATTGTTTATATATAATGTGGTATACGTAGCGTTATCGGCATATAGCTGTATATATGTGCGTGTGATCTTACACGTCAAATTGTATAATGTAGACTGATAACAAAACCGAGTTTGCTTATATACTTTATTTATATGCCGCAGCTTATATATATATGTTGTCATTGGCTGGTCTAGCTTTCAGACAAACTGAAATTAAAACATTATAGTCAATATTTAATTAGTGTTATGGTTTACATTCACTATTCACGACGACTTTTGTGTATATATTATATTATTGTAGATTGAATATATTATTGAATATATTATATAATATACCGATGTTTGAAAAATTGGCAAACTCCCTTAGCCATTTTGCATTTTTACTTTTTAGTTGATGTTTATATGAATTTGTTTTCATTTTTTATAATTTTTCAGACTTCATTCATAATTCCCAGTCCGATGTCTGGTGTCGATAGTTTTGTAGAAGCCGAACTTGTCCGTGAGGTTCACTGCTCCGCCGGGGATATTTTTAGTTGCGCCTTTTCTGGTCGTATTCTGGCCACTGGGGGAGCGGATAAACTCGTTAGACTTTGGGTATGACTAATTAACTATATTATTTTATTACTAAATCTCATATTTTTCGTGAAAAAAATACCAAAAATGATATACGTATATAGACGGACATTGTATTGCTAGTATAGTAGTGTATAATTGTAAAGTTCAGCTAAGCAATGCTGTTGCTATATTTTGCTAAGTTAGCTTATTGCTAAAGTAAGTCGTTTCCATGTGTTCTGTTCAGGGTTTTTTTTGAAAATCGGCACTGCGTAAATACTGCGTATTTTTATTTTTTACTGCGTATATATTTTTAGAAATAACTGCGTATTTTTCGAAAACTAGTGTATAACTGGTTAAAAACATAGCCAACGCATTTAGACGGTGTGTCAAGCAATTCTAACACAATGACCATTACATTCAGCTGGAGTTAACGTCAAAAAGCGAGTTTTGATCACATCTATTAATTTGAAAACGTTTAGGACGTAGAACTATACATACATACATACATGCCCAATGCGCCATTTTTGCGTGGTTTCAGGCTGGGGGCCAATGACTATTCAATTCTCCGTAATGTGTTCAAAATCACTGGAATGTGATAGAACACCCATCTTTTTGTGGGGGGATCCCTCCACCCCCCTAATACATGTATGCTAACAGTGTATTAAGCAAACAGATAGTGCACAATGCACCCATGTACACTTGCTTACGCTTGCATGAAAGACAATAGCAAGGAACACAAAATTATAAAAGTTGCAGGGGTCTGGGGGCGGCAGTCCCCAGTACAAAAATTGGAGAAATTTTTGATTTTAGTCCAAATTTGGTCAATTGGAGACGTATCGGAAAAATTTTCCGGCTAAGCTTGATTTACTGCCGCTTGGTGGGCACATGAAGGCTGCGTAAATTCTGCGTATTTTTATTTTTCACTGCGTAAATTCAAGGTTCACTGCGTAATTACGCAGTATTTTACGCAAAAAACCATGGTTCTGTTCTTAAGCAGTTCCAAGTGAACTACCTAGTGAAAAGCAAGAATAAAATTTGTTGAAGTATACGCATAGGCAGTGGCGTAGCCAGAAAAAAATTTCGGGGGGGGGGATGACTTTTCGATTTTTTGAAGTGTGTTGAAATGCACTTAATTGCTATTTTAACGCAAAAAACGACACATATTAGCATTTTTCGGTCACAAAACAGTGCTAATTTTCGACCACAGCAGCATCGAACGTAAATTTGCAGCTAAAAGTAACGAAAGTTACAAAAATGGTGGGCCGGTAAGGGGTCGGAAGCTAGCGAATTTCATATTTTTCGAAATTTTTTGACATTAAAAACTGTTTATACATTTATTGGAAAATGACATTTTTGTAACAATAAAACAGCTAAAACGATACACTACACATGCTTTCATGCAAGATAAAAGCAAGGAACACGAAGCCAAGGAGTTGCAGGGGTCTGGGGGCGGCAGCTCCAGAAAAAAATTGGGGAAATTTTTGAGTTTTAGGCCAAATTTGGTCAATTGGAGACGCATCGGAAATTTTTTCCGGCCGGACCATAAACACCAAAGGGGGGACCCTTGTGTAAAATTTCAGTCGGAACAAATTTCGGGGGAAGGGAATTCCCCCCATCCCCCCCTGGCTACGCCCCTGCGCATAGGCATAAGCATTTAGGCATAAATTTATATGTATAATACATATAAGAGGGTGTATTAACATCAATAACCGGCGGGAGGGGGCTATCTCGAAAATCAAGGCAAAACTACGTAATGCGCTTCCAAAAGTTTACAAAACTTTCGGGTATATATTTTCTGTCAGTCAGGGTGGGTGGGTATCCAAAAGTATGCCGGAGTACCCCCCTTAAAATTCTCCAACCCCGTTGCATGAATATAATATGTATATATAATTATAATATCTATATAGTATTTTAACTCGCTTAGTCGAACTAAGGCCCGGTTCATCCTCGTACTTGTCCCTATTGTTTTGTCGCTAAGCGATTCCAAAAAAACTGCCTAGCCAAATACGCCAACTTTCGGCATGCCGCATGAAGATAGTCAAGGTGACTTTCAGATCGTATACAAAAAATTAGTTCAAACGCATTTGTCAATTTTTCGCAGCAGCTGTCCTAAATTTGTCCTTGTCCCTGTCCCTGTGTCATGAACTGAGTTTAGATTGTCATCTCATTTCGTCCTGAGGAAGTGTGTGTGTGTGTGTGTGTGTGTGTGTGTGTGTGTGTGTGTGTGTGTGTGTGTGTGTATACACGGAATGCGGCCGCATGGTTTCAGGTATGCGAAGATGACCCTGTGAACCCGCACGCCGTGGCCTTGGCCGAATTGTCCCAAAGTCCCCTGCTGGCCCACTCCTATGCTGTACAGCACCTGGCCTTCTCGCCCTCGGGCAATCTGCTGGCCTCCTGTGCTCAGGACGGCCTGTGTTGTATTTGGGACATTAGAACTGGTTGGTTGGTTGGGCTCTAATTTTGCTCGTATCAAGAGTACATAATAGTGTCTTTGGGGTAGAAGAAAAGTGTGATACTGATGATTTACTGCTGAAAAGGGAGGGTAGATGCGTGTGAAAATTGATCTAACAACACTGTCGCCTAAACGCCAGTAGCTATTACACGTCTTGGTGTATAGAGGACGTGGCGTTTTTACGTCAGAACAGACATGTATATATCTGCAGAATGCAAGAGCTGCGTGAGATTTTTTTGCAATAATACTATTTTTGGGGGGAGGCCTCTACGGCCAAATTTTAGGGTCCTCCTCACTGGTTGACCAAAAATACCTAATATTTTTTGGCATTTTCTCCTAAAAGTGCCATTTTTACTAAATTTTGCCTAAATTTTTGGGACCTCCACCATGGACCCAGGATTTGGTGGGTGAGGGGTCTCCCCCATCCCCACTCATACATGTATTGGTTAAGATAGAGCTAGGTTTTGATTGAATGTACTTAGCTTTTGTTTAGTAGTTTGTGGTCCCTGTTGGGACTACAGATTGTAGGTCATATTTTCAGGTCGCCGTGTGCACTCGGTTCAGCACGAGAGCGGGGCCAGTCTTCGTGTGTGTCGATTTTCGCCCGATGGCAAAATGCTCTTCACTGGCTCCGATGACGAGACCTTTGTCATCTGGGACTTGAATACCTTGCGAAAATTACGGTAGCTCGATGGTTTGTAGATCTTAGAAGCTGGGGTATTAGGCATCACTGAGGTAGATAAAATTGTGACGTTGTGACTTGACTTGATCAGGTGGAAATGAAACCCAAAAACTTTGATGTCACTCTAACCATTGCATGACCGTCCGGTTATGAACACGGCTGAATGTTTGCATATTACCTATCAACTAGTTTTTAATCTAAAGCAAAAAATATACCAAATTGCACCGGACGACTGCTAAATGACGATCTGCTGAAAATGAGAGCACGACTGTTTCACAGGACGCCTTTAAAATTATAAATGAATTATAATTATAAATTACATATTAATTTGATTAATTTAAGTAAATTATTAGATTAAATGAATTTCAAGCATAATCTAAAGCGCTCATTTTGTCAGTTTTTTTGTCTGCAGGGTTTGCGAGGGTCACGAGGCGTCCATTTTGACGCTGTCAGTGAGTCCGGACGGGAAGTTCGTGGTGTCCGGATCCACCCTGGGAGACCTGCGCTTCTGGGACGTCCAGATGGGCGCCGGGCGACACCTGCTGCACCTGGCCGAGGCCCACGACCTGGGCGTCACCACCGTGGAATTCTCACCCCTGTCTAGTCCCTTTCAAGGTAGACTTTATGGTGGACTTTATTTATTCCTCGGACCCTTTATTGAATAAGATAAGAAGAATAAGAATAATAAGAAAAAGAAAGTAACCAGAGTACTAAGTCCGAATATTCTAGTTTCATAAACAGTCTCAGAACTTTCGTTCGACCGAATTTTTATTGTTGACACATTATTGTCAGATTCTTACTGGAGCTGCCCTGTAAATATTATATTTTGTGCAGGTGTTTTCGACGAGTTACGGATTAGGTAAACCTTGGTTGACCCAGTTTCCTTATCATAACTGTTTTCGCGTCAAAATACAAGATACATTACAAAGATCGCTGCAAAAAACAAAATACAAGTCTGCGTCAAAAGTTTTAGCATGACGCCGTGTTTACATCGAAAAGCCTCGATTTAAATCTTTCAGCCTTTCAATGTATTTTTTTGACTTTTTTCAGATCCCCTGTCTAGCTCCAGCAAGGATAACACGTCCACCTATCTGCTTGCCTCTGGCGGCTATGATGATTTGATCAAAATTTGGCGTGTGAAAATGGGCGGCGCTGAAATGAAAGTCTCCCTTTATGTTTCGCTGCAGGGCCATGCGCAGAATGTCATGAGTATGGAGTTCGCCAAAAATGGACAATTGCTTGCCTCTGCGTAGGTGCAGGGATTTTTCAATTTGGGTCATAGAATAGAGTTTAACACTGGCTTGCACCAAAAGAGAATAGCTCAGGAATAGAATAACTCGAGAATAGCTGATCTCATTTAACGCTAAAGATTATTCATGAGATTTATTTTCACTGTTTCTTCAATAATGGGTACCCATTAACTAATTACCATACATTGAACATAATTTTTGAATATTGTAAGATCGTGAACAGCACTCGAGAATAGCAAGAGAATAAGAATAGCTCGAGAATAAGGTTGGTGCAGACGAGCGGTGTCGCATAAAAATAGCTGAATCCAAGGCTAAACCACGTGGCGTATGGATTAATAATGTTGTACTCTGGTGATTGGAATTGAAATTTGTTGTTGTAACGAAAGCACTTTGTTTCGGTTTGTCTCAGGGTCCAGCAACAATTTTGGTTATACTATTTTGTGGCAAATTAGGTATTTAGGAATGAGCGATGTAGATATTATGTTTTACTGCAGAAAAGCAATTAAAATTAAGGTTGATTCGTGTTTTTATTCTGTTTCGCACTCAGCAAAATTTTTAACCGATGGTTTTTTAGCGGCTCAAATGAAGCTTTGTTCATATTTTTGTCAATGTCCGTCACAAGATTTTTTTACCTAAGTTAATATTATGTTTATATTTTAGAGCTGGTGACAAAACCGTTATCTTGTGGGATCCGGTAAGCTTGAATAACTCCACTCTGACTCTAATTACGTGATATTTTTATGATTTTTTATTTTTGAGTAATATTGCTGTTTTTGTGTTTTTGTTCTTTGGCTTCATTGTAAAATAAAGTGATTAGACTTTTACTTTGATTGTTTTACTCAGTTCGTTACCCAAAAATAAACTCAACATGTTTTTTTTTATTTTTTGTTTAGATGAAAGGAACTCTGCTTCATCGGATCATACACCATCAAAGGTATTGTTAAAAACACCTCGTTTGGGCACTTGACTTTGCCCTATTAAGTTTTGTGTATCGTGGCAAGATTTTGTAGTGAATGGTTTGGCCTTACTCACTCCTCAAAATAGCGGCAGCGCCAATACGTTGGTTTGTAGCTGTAGATACCTATATTTCTTATTTACTGTAGCAGTTTATTATTGTATGGAGGCTTCTTGTCGACTTCTACTATTAACATAATATTTTGTTGAGCATTAAAGTAGCTGCAATCAAGTGAAAGAGTTCCGAATTTGAAAATTTTTTCAATAAAATTGTGTGTGCAATAGTATTGTTGAAAGGTTGTATACGACAGAAGTCAATCACCCCGAGTGTCATTTGAATGAATCAAGTAATTACCGTAAACTTGAGCAATGAATACAATCGTCGGCATTCAGAGAGGATTTAACGTGAGCTCAGTCTAAGTCGACCATAATGATCGTTTGAAATACACATAGAACGCTTTATTGCGATGTTCTATTTCATTGGAAAAGAGCGTTATAGTTAGACCGAGTCTAAAGTTAAACACCTTTTGTGAATCCCGGCGCCAATAGGGTTTATTTTGTTTGCCAGATATGTGACGACTTGTGCTTTTTCCTGGGACGCCAGTCTGCTTGTGACTAGCTCCAATGATAAAACCATGGCAATCTGGAAACTGCAATATGCCGACACTCTGCAAAGTTGGTTATTATTTGTCTGTTTTCTTGATGGTATATTGGTATACGGGTACTAGTGGCGTACTCTCTGAAAAAAGTTTGGGAGGTGGGAGTTGAAACTTTAGGGTCATTAAAGCATGACAACAAAACCTAAAGGAGGGACACCCGAAAAATTGTGGCACTGTCAGTGTTTTTTTAGAATGGACGAAAATTTATCCGGCTAATTTATTCTAAGTCGTCCGGTAAAAAATCGGCTCAAAATTTCTTTGTTTTTTCTTCCCCTATGTTATGATTATAATCCTTACATTGAACCGGGTCAAAATTTTGGGGGACCTCTCTGGCCAAATTTTGGGGACCACCCCTCCTCTGATCGACTAAAAATACCCTAAATTTATAAAATTTTTCCAAAAAAGTGCCATTTTTTTACTCAATTTTGCCCACTTTTTCGATACACTCTCCCCGATTTTCGATTGTGTTTGTTTTTTTTGTTTTTTTTTTTGGGGGGGGGGTTCGGTTCCGCCAGCCCCCCCGCATACATGTGTAGCGGTGAGCGCCTAAAGTAGTACTTAGCCCTCAAAATTTATCTGCTGTCAGGTCGGTTTCTTAAGATCTTTTATTGACCACTAAAAGTCTTATCTAAATTGCGTCGGTTTCTTTAAACATAAATTGGGGGGCAATTTCATGCTGAATAGGAATATTTTTGGAAACTAGAGTCAGTGATTATCGACAGGACGACCAAGTAGGCTGTTTGCCTGGGTCCGGAATCTGCTATATTTTAATTATCTGTTTGCACTGATATTTTTGATCGAGCTATTACTTGCCATTTTGTCAGCCATTTAATTAAACTTTTATATTACTGCTATTGACTGCTCGCTCGCGTGAACCCACTGCCACACATGTATGGTATATAATCTATTCAGAAGCCAGCAGTCAGATCGGTGATGCAGAGCGAAATCGACGGGCTCGCAAAAAGCCGACCGATGAGAAAGAGCTGATCGAGTTGAATGGCGACAGTGGGTCTGGCAGTGCGGAGACTGGCGGGCGCCTAATGGCCGAATTCCACTGTCCGATCACCCACGAAATTATGCAAGATCCTGTCTTAGCTGCCGGTAATTTTTGGGTATTTTTTACGTAAGGTAATTTGATTTTTTAAGGTCGATTCATTTTCGTACTTATTGAGAGTGTGTGTTCGCTTCTGGGCGTGGGACTTGTACAAATTTTACAAATGTAGTGATTATTGTGAATGAAAAGTTAGTTTGTAAAAAACGCGTTAAGCAGCCAATTTTTCACTATTGCAATCTACTTTAGTGCTAGCTTTTGCGAAAAAAATTTGGTCCTAGTTCTTGATACATTATTTTAAGTTTGTATAATATAATGTGGTAGTGTGAAGCAAGGAAAAGAAAAAAGGCCCGTCAGGGCGTCATGTACTTAAAGGCATGCCAGTGGCAGCTTAGCATTGGCCCAGTAGCTCAGATGGTTAGAGCGCTGGTCTGCAGATCCAGAGATGAGTGGTTCGAATCCTCGCTTGGGGCTTTCTTGACAGTAAGGCTCGATTCATACTTACAGCCGTATATCTGCTGATCCGGTAAAATTACGAAAAAATCACGCCACAGTCTCATCCTATAAACTATTAGGGGCGTGATTATTTTGTAATTTATTTGGCTATACGGCAATACGGCTGTAAGTATGAAGAGCCTATTGGGTAGATTTCACCGCATTGGTTTTTATAACCATGGTTTTACGTACGTCTGCATATCATGATTACCACATAATTTCATTTTACGAAATATTGCCTGCTTCGTTACGAATTTCGTAGATTTGCTAAAACCATAGTTTTAGCTCAGTTAAAATTTACAACCTGCAGTACGGCAAGGCTTTGTTCTGTTGAATTTTCAACTAAGCTAAAACCATTGTTTTAGAAAATTACGAAATTCGTAACGAGCCAGGCAATATTTCGTAATGAAATAATGTGGAAATGATGATATGCAGACGTACGTAAAAACATGGTTATAAAAACCAATGCGGTGAAATCCATGCAATAAGTTTAATTGCAGACGGCTATACGTACGAGCGGTCGGCCATCACCGCCTGGCTTGACAGCGGCAAACGGACCAGTCCCATGAGCAATGCCCCCCTCGCCAACATTCTGGTCACCCCCAATCGGATTCTCAGGCAACTTATTCAGAAGGCCACCACCAAAACATGACTCTATTGTTTTTTGGTATATATATACTTGGTTTGACCAAAAAAGACTGTACATTATGCAATGGTTTGTTTTTTAACAACTGATTTAGATTGAGGATTGGATAACAGTTGTAGTCTGAAAATTAAGTCCAGCTAGGCTTTATATTAGTATAAATTTTTTACGTCTAGAGACGTAGCTTTATTTGGTCGAGTCTGTGTATCAATACCATTAACTTTTTTTTAAGATTCAAGAGTATTAATTAATATTTTAGTATCAGTTTTTATCAAAGTGAACACAAAATCATGATCATTTTGGTTGTTGTGCATGAAACTCATGCGTTGTGCCAGTGGATTACCTGATTTTCCAGATATAACAATTTTTGTTGAATAGTTTTTGACTTTATTTAAACTAAATTTGACTAAATTAGTGTTCTAAATTCGTTTTCGGTCGAAGCTCCAGTTTATACACTTTAAAAATTCCATTTGTGTAAGGTAACTTCTTATGTTTATGTTAATGTTTATCGTGTATATAGTACTACGCAAATTGATGTGTATAATAATATGCCATTAATTATTCATTGCAATTTGTAGTCTAACCTTTTGACCTCAGGTTTGTAGATACCGGGTCAAATTTGGTTGTTTTGTCCGCTGCGTTTTTTGCATTGCGCGTTGTAGATGTGTTTGGTTATTTTTTCAATAAAATTATATTTATTAAATAAATACTATGACTGTAATTTTTCTATGGCTATACCAAGAGTACATAATAACGTCCCACCATAGAAGAAGAGTGAGACACTCTCCACTCCACTCTCCAACCTACCTGTGTTGTAGCACAGGCAGATACCCAGTCGTTTTCAGGCCACATGTTGACATTCTGTGCAACATGTGGCTGGCCAATCAGCGCGTAGATTCTCTGCGTAACACACTTTAGTACATAATTGTCGATGCGTTGATAAGCATCAAGGTAGGGATAAAAGGTTAATAACTCATTATTTATTCATAGTCTGCTTACAAAAAGGCTTGCAAATACCCTTGGGGATATTCTGGCAAATAGCGAAATTGATTGAGGTCTTTCAAGAAAATGAGAAACGTTTACAGTACAGATCAGAAATAACATCCCTCGAAGCCGGCTTCAGCTTCAATGAAGCCAAATTGGCTTCATTGAAGCCAACTCAGCTTCAAAACTGCTGTCAACTTTTTGACGGATGATGAAGTATTAAACATGCAGTTTACTACCTACTTAGTAGTGCAGGTTAGACAGCTGTTTGTCCGACTAATTTTCAGTTTTGCCGCTCACCTCAGCTTAGTTAGCTAGCTAGCTATTATCTTGTTTCATTTGGGATAGAAAACTCATATTGCTGGTTCCCAAATTTTCTTGCCTCTGAACAGCCGCATTGCTGGGACTTCAGGTCCTCACAGCTTTGTGTACGTGTGTTAGTGTGTTACTTCTATTTTCACCAATGTCCATTCAATAGCCTATTGAGAAAAGCCATTACACAAATGTGAAGGGTCACAGGTACACATGTCAATTAGACCTGATATGAGCAGTGCGCCTGATCAAGAACGAGAAGCAAAGTCGCAATATGAGCTTTTTGGTCCAAAAATAAAGATACGTACAAAAGATACGTACATTTATGTGTGACCCTTCAATGACCTTCGACTTTTCGTGTAACGGGTTTTCCGACCACGCTTATAAAATGAGCCTTGGTAAACACCAGCAACACACTTACCACACGCACACAAAGTTGCTAACCTTTTGAATTTCTAACAATGCGGCTGTTCAGAGGCAAGAAAATTTGGGAACCAGCAATCTGAGTTTTCTATCCCAAATGAAACGGGGTAATAGCTAGCTAACTAAGCTAAGGTGAGCGGCAAAACTGAAAATTAGTCGGACAAACAGCTGTCTAACCTGCACTACTAAGTAGGTAGTAAACTGCCTGTTTAATACTTCATCATCCGTCAAAAAGTTGACAGCAGTTTTGAAGCTGATTTGGCTTCAATGAAGCCAATTTGGCTTCATTGAAGCTGAAGCCGGCTTCGAGGGATGTTATTTCTGATCTGTACTGTACATATCGAATGTTTCTCAATCAATTTCGCTGAAAGTGTGCGTCAGACCAAGAGTACATAATAGGGAAGAGTATGACACTCTTCCCTATCCTAGCTAACCGGCCCGGACGATGAACGTGCTGAAACGAGGGGGGTACCCCCCCCCCTGAAATCAAGACACCACCGATTCCCAGCTGGCAGTCTGCTGAAACGAGGAGGGGCGGTACCCCCCCCCCCTGAAATCAAGACACTTCCCGGTTTTGAGGGGGGGGTCTCCCCCCCCTGAAATCAAGACGTCATGGTTCGAGGGGGGTACCCCCCCCTGAAATGAAGGCGTAAAAACGCTATTTCGGCCGGAGCATCGTCCGGGCCGGTTAGCTAGGATAGGGAAGAGTGTCATACTCTTCCCTATTATGTACTCTTGGTCAGACACATTATAGAACTAGAGATTTGTTCATTGTAGAGAGATTGTATTAGTTTTTAAGACGTTGGGCCTGTACTCAACTGAGGGGGGTACCCCTTCTCAGTTAGGTACCCCGTACTCAACTAAAGAGGGTGGGTAGCCGGCCGGCTTTTGACGGCCGCCTAGTAGTAGTGATGTTAAAGTTGCCTTACGAGTTTCAGTTTAAGTTTCAGTTTCAGCTCTAGATTAGTTTCAGTTTCAGCTGTAGTTTCAGCTCCGGCAAAATTTTAGTTTCAGTTTCAGTTTCA
This sequence comes from Trissonchulus sp. WLG1_4, assembly GCA_030248245.1. Classification (NCBI taxonomy): domain Eukaryota; kingdom Metazoa; phylum Nematoda; class Enoplea; order Enoplida; family Ironidae; genus Trissonchulus; species Trissonchulus sp. WLG1_4. Next base: position 26,774 of record JASANF010011041.1, read on the forward strand.
GTTTCTGCTCTAGATTAGTTTCAGTTTCAGCTATAGTTTCAGCTCCGGCGAACTTTTAGGGTGGATTTCACGAAGGTGGTTTTACTAAACCATGGTTTTACGTACGTTTTTATATGATTTGCACATAATTTCATTACGAAATATCGTTCGATTCGTTACGAACTTCGTAGATTTTCTAAAACCATAGTTTTAGCGCAGTTGAAATTTGAAACCTGCAGCACAGCAGGTCTCTGTTTTGCTGAAATTTCAGCTAAGCTAAAACCGTGGTTTAAGGGGGTAGTGTCGCGAAAGCAGTTTTGCTCATAGGCTGTGAAAATAGAACTTTTTGTTTTGAAGTAGTACATTCAATGAGAAGCTAGGCCAACGCTGTATGGTATCAAATAATTACTGCCAGACATCACACTATCAATATTGACAAATATCTTGGACCAATCGTCATTAGTAAGCCAGACATCACACAATAGGGACATTAAAAGTTCGAAAAATCAAGCCAGATATCAGATTGGCCAGCTTGTGAAGTACACATAATGTGTGGACGCACAATTTTTTGCGACAAATAAGAAAAAAGAAAATTGAAGGTTCGTTTTTCTTTTGATTTGAAAATAAGCGTCTAGATTTTTCACAATTTATCATTATTGCTGTTACTTTTTTACAGTTTAAGTACACCTTCACAGTTCAAACTAGTATTACTCCACAGCCGCTACAGTAATCTGCACTAAATTTTGTGTGCATAAATTAAAACATATGTGCTATTAGCCTGTGTAAAAAAACTAAACAGAAAAATTGATAAATGTGACTAAAAAATGGAATGTGAATAGGTTTTTTTCGTCATTTTTCCGACTTTGAGACATTATTGCAAAGTATATGCTAAACCAATTTTGCTGAAACTTGGCAAAATAATTTGCCTTTAGATAGATTTTTAAAATATAGAAAGAACAATTTCTAACATTTTACTGAACAAGTTTTACAGTCGCGCAAAATCGACTGCTTTCGCGACACTACCCCCTTAAGAAAATCTACGAAATTCGTAACGAATCAGCCGACATTTCGTAATGAAATTATGTGCAAATCATATAAAAACGTACGTAAAACCATGGTTTAGTAAAACCACCTTTGTGAAATCCACCCTTAGTTTCAGTTTAAGTTTCAGTTTCAGTTTCAGCTCCAGAAGCATTTAGTTTCAGTTTCAGTTTTGCTATATTTTGTTTTCGTCACACTTTTCTACGTAGTTTATACGGTCGTCGACGTTGCCTTGTGGTTGTGAAGCCCCAAGCTTACATTAATGAACTACAGCTGAATGTATGAACTACAGCTGAATGTCTTATGTATGTACATAAGATAAGATACATGATAAGATAGCGCGAACTCTCGGACAACACAGTTACACTCTAACTGTAGAATGAATTAAGGAATGCACGACTTTTTATTTCACGTTCATACAGTTCAGTGTGACAGTGGCGATCAACTTAGATCAAGATCCCAGACTAGTTTGTGTTTCAGCTGAAGTTTCAACTGTAAAATATTGATGTTAAGCGTCAAACGCTGAAAGGAAAGCTAAAAAACGGAAATTTGTATTCGTTTTGTTGTAGGTGGCGTTCACCCCACCAAGTAATTAAAACTTAAGTCTCAGCTCAGTCGTTTACAAAAAGCTTCGACTGCACCAATCTTCACATTGTTGCAGCGCACTTGGGTCAACTGCACTAATCTTCACATTGTTGCAGCTCACTTGGGTCAAATTATAAATTTAAGCTTGAGATAAAGTCAAGTGTACTGTGTTGTCCACCCGCCGTTGATTTTAGCTCCCGCTCACAGCACTTGCGTTTAAACCGAAGGCAATGCTCGCTAGTTGCTGTGAAGACCATACGGGGGTTTCTTTGCGACGTCCATTGTGTATGTATAACTTCATTGGATTGGTTCGAGGCTGAAGCTACATCCCGCGGCCCGGTCGACCCGGTCGGCCGGGTCGGCGCGGTCGGCCCGCTCGGCCCGGTCGGCGCGGTCGGCCCGCTGCCACGCGGCCCCGGGCCGGCACTGCGGCCGCGGGCCGCAGTGCAGCCTGGCCGGGGACGGGCCGGGCCGTCTGACTGAGCGTCGGCCCGTGGCCGGCCCGGCCCGGGCGGCCTGTCAGACCGCAGCTCGCCACCAGCCCCGGTCGATCGCTAATATAGACATAGAGTAAGACACTATTATATACTCTTGCTCAGAGTTGGACGCGGGGCGGATTTTCGCTGCCCGCCCCGCCCCGCCCCGCGGGGATCTTGCCCCGCCCCGCCCCGCCCCGCCCCGCGGGGCGGGGCACCCCGCAGATTTTCGTTGCCAACTAAGACAATAGTACTTTTTTAGCAGAAAATTTTTTGCTAAGTCATTCAGTCAATATTTCACTCATTCAAATCGATCTAGTATGATAAGAGGTGCAGATTATTACTCTCAAAACTAGGTAGCCTGGGGTAGTACTAGAATTTTCAAAAGGGGGTCGAACCTCGGAACTTCTTTCCTCAGCAGTCAGCATATATGTAGGTATACATGTTGCAGCTTGCGGATGACGAGGGGCGCGGCCCCCAGAAGCAAAAATTTGTTGCACTTTTTGAAGATGCGGTTCACATCTCAAAATGTGATTTCGTTCAATTCACTAACAAAAACCCATTAATTCGGTTGGTCGATAGCGGCAACTTCCAGAAGCCAAACTTTTCCCATGTCTACATTCTACCCATGTTTTTTTCATGACGTATCTAAAAAAGTGATAAAGGTATGAGTGTCCATTTCTGCATAAACCAATTTCCACATTTGCATTACTTCAGGGGCGTAGCCAGGATTTTGAAAAGGGGGGGAGGTCGTACCTTGTCCACTTCTTTTGCTCACTCAGTGATAGCATTTTTGAAGTTAAAGTGAAGTTTTTAACGATTTTAGTACTTACACACGCATTGTAAACGCAAGATACTAAACCCCAAAGTTGCAGGGGTCTGAGGGCGGTAGCCCCCAGAAAAAAATAGCGCTTTTTTCCAATTTTTAGACCGAATTTGGTCAACTGGAGACGTATCAGAAAATTTTTCCGACAGAAAAATTAAAACAAAAGATAGTAACGTCACATCAGACAGTGTGTTACACAAGTAAATGTAGCATAATGTACTCGTGTATTACACCATCAATAAAACCGGTGACACGACCATTCATGGGTCCGGAAAGTCCCCCAACACACGAATTTGAACAACTACAAGTGCAGGCACCGATAGTGCCTAGTGATAAGGAACCAAATACACATCGATCAAAATGGAATGATATGGATATACACCCACCGGAAATTATCAAACGATTAGCGAAGGTAAGTCACACACGAGTGTTGGTCAAGTGTTGGTCGTCCTCACGCTGGAAAGTGCTGCAACGGCCGATATCGAATGCCATTAAAGAGGTAAACCCAATACACCCAATCAGCGAGTACATGGAGGAACTAATCCAACAATGGGCTGAAACTGACGATCGAGTCACACAAGTTTTGGGAATGCCTATACATATGGCAAAATGGCTCAAACAAAAGATCTTCGAAAAGTTTGCAGCACGGATTAAAATTGATACAACCGACACACAACACGATGAGACACACAAGCTGAAAGATGAGTTAGAACGCCCGGTAGTGGATCCACCCAACGATAAAGTGGTCAAAGTATATATTCCACCATTGTACACTAGGCAGGGTCAGCTTGCATACTATCCAATGTTGTTAGAGGGACGAAGTTGGAACACAGACAATGCATTTGTAGTGGCGCTTTCAATCACACTGCCAAAATTACATCAGGTTCCAGAGTTAATGGAGTTACCACCACACGATAAACTGGGAATTCTAGTCACACAATCGACGATGATGCTACACTATGCTGATGTTCTGCAAGAAATCTTGATGGTCAAAGTGAAAGATGCCAGAAAACAAAAGCACAGACATCCGAAAATTTTGCCATTTGCGAAAAGTGCCTACCCAATATTTAACCAATACACTGCAAAGTTAGGGGAATCCGTCATCCCATTTGTGCATAAAGATTTACAATTTTTCACAGCTGAGCAGGCCTATTATTATCTGAAGGCACTAGACGGATATGGACTATATGACGTAGCAGAACAGTTAGCATGTACCACGTCATCCACGCAAATGAAATCTATGGCATCTACACTGTTAGCCATTAATAATGTGAGAGCTACATTATGGTACAAAGTAATGGCTTTTCGAACTATGTATGCAATTTGTTTGGCACGTGCACATCAGTTAGTGGAAGTCAAAACTTTCTTGCAGAACTCAGGTATAGATGTACTTGTTAGTGCAGACAGAAACGACAAACGCTGGAGCGTAGGGATTGTCCGAGATAGTCCAGTGTTTGATTTCATTAGCACGTTCCCAGGAACAAATTGGTTAGGTAAGTGTTGGATGATAGTGCGGGATGTCTTGTTTCCGAAAAGGCTGAGCAACGAAGACCGAAAATACCTGAGCAGAGAGTACAAGAAGCGTTTCAAAGATAAGGTCGAACCGTCACAACCCAAGTACTGATACGACGACTAGGTGAGATACGGACAGGGCTTATGGGAAGCAACCGGAATGGTTACAATGTGTTGTTTGCTCTAGTTGCTGCTTATATGCGTTGTCCGGCAAGTAGGTCGGCGGGCAACATAACTAACCGGGATAGTTATCGACTACGTTTTGCCTCGGGCGGTTATGGAACCCGCCGTACTGTTAGTGATGCTCGGTGTTTGAATTGGTGATCAATGTAATCTAATTGTGATTATTAGTCTGCCGAAATCGGGATGGAAATCGGATGCGTTTAGACCTAGTTGAGGCAGAATAAGTGTTACTGTTTATGTCTACTAATGAACTACTAACTAACTAACAGATTATATACTAGAACTGAGATGGAAACTGTTAGCGGTTAGACTCGGTGAAGGTAATTCAATAATTAGTTAGTAAGTAAAATCGAACTTGACTCACGGCTGGCCAGAACCGGGATGGCTATCGATAGCGGTCAGACCTAGTGAGCAACCGAAATAAAACCCGAACTATGACTGATGGCAACCCTGAAATGACTCACTGAAGCTTGGATAGATAACGTTAGCGTTTTGCCCTAGCTGGAGTATATAAACGAACAAATTATTGTCGAACTGAATTCATAACTATTATGTGTGCGTTTAAGCTAAAGTTCAAAATTATAGTGACAATTAGGTATGGATGAAAATATGTAGCGGTAGAATGGTTACCCGATGAGGTTTGCTCCGCTGCTATATAGATTTAGAAGTATCATGGCATGACGTCAACAAGCCAGGTAGACACTGAAGGCGATGGAATGGTTATCGCGTGCGATTTGCTTCGTTGCCTGATGTGAAAGAGCAATTAGACTGAACCAGGCACGGAAGGTACTCTGTCAGTAGAATGGTTATCGGTAGCGTTTTGCTCTGCTAACAGGGTATGATAAGCTTTGGGGAAGTCAATAGACGTCTCTTTGTCATACACGGCATGTCACTTAGCATTTCATTTCATTTGTGTGGCCTATATGTTAGTTGCATGTTTTGGATTCTCTCGGTCGAGTTACTCGCGGGTAGCTTGGCTTATAGAGGACACTCTAATTTGTAGCAAATGTAGGCAGAAGTGGAGATATAGTGCATGATTTTCATACTGTAGAAGGTTGAGGTACGTTTAGCTGGCTATGCCGTGGCCAGTGTGCTGAGACCGGATTTTTCCAATGAAATAGTGAAAATTGACGCATGAAATATATATTTTTGTCTAACAAAGTAATACTGTAATTATGTAGATACTAATAGAAATTTGTGCTAACAGCTGTACTTTTGATACTTGCCATTATTTTGATTTTCGTTATTTTGATCTAGTATGAACTTTGTTTATTTTGTTTCTCTTGTTTAGCAGTTTTGTTTCGAATGCCTGTAGATAGCACTGATGTATATGCCTTAATGTTTTAGAGTCTATCATAGATCTTATTTTCGTGATAATCTCACTTTCCTTCGGGTACATGTGTATATTTTTGGTTGTTTGCTAGTAGTCACTCTGTTAGTAGTCTATGTTTTTGTTTTTTTGCCTTAGTTTGGTCATGATACTTTGTGTTGTTATGATTATGTTTTACTCACTGCCAGTTTTATTATGTGTCCTAATTTTTGGTTTACACTTTAGTTTTGTTTATAGTGTTTCTTTTACTAATTGCTGGAGTTAATTCGACCCACCTTTTTGGTTTTACTAAGTTTAGTAATGTATTTTGCAGTAGTATTTTCAGGGATAATAGCGACAAAGGTCAACCAGTGGATTTCACAAGTAAAGTTTATGGGTAATGCATGGGGTTTAAAGTACACATTGAAAATTATATGGGTATACATATTTTGCACACACATTGACATCAGTAGCGGTCCCAGCGAAAAATGTGATGCCTGCCAGTGAGGCAAAATTGACTTTGTATACGTATTAGAGGGCGCAGCCCAGTATAAGGGACCATATAATGCACGCACCAATATCATACGTGGGGTACAGAAATTAACACCGAGAGGACAATCTGTATGAGGCAGGCATACTACGTCGCAGAGGGCACCACACAAAGTCCCGAGAGGGGGGCACACCGTTATGGCTGTGCAAGCCATGCCGGTAGGCCTCACAAATGGAAGCGTGTGCGAATGTGTGCATAAGCTATTGGAATCAAAATTTTCTCAAAATTCTAGTAGAACGTGAGCTGGGTTATACTTAAACGACTGCTGGCTGCTACCTAAGGATAAATATAAAATTTCACGTAAATGATTATGGTATTTAGTTCAAATTGGTTGTTTGGTGGTATTTAAAATGGAATAATTTCTGGTTATGTAAATAGTTTTTGTTTTGTCCAAATTATTTTGCGTCAGTCGGAAAGTTTAAATTAATAGGCTGGTCTTATATCTGAGTGACAGATGTGAAATGAAAAGTAAAATTACTTAAAGTTTAATTCAAAAATTGGAGTCAAAAAGTGAGAATTATAAGTTAATTGTTGGAATTTAATTGTATTTGTTTTGCCGTAAGAGGCAGCAGTCGTAAGGCAAGGTTGTAGTGTAGGAACGCTTTGCTATATAAATTTAGTGGTCAATTTGGGAAAAATAGAAAAGTGGATAAAGCGAAAGTAACCCAGAGCTCGATCTTAGTAATTGTTGGCCTGGTCGCGGCCTAAATTATAGTACTAATCAGTTAAGCTGTTGGGTCAATTTTGGTAGACTATAACAGTTTTACTTTTACTCATAACTTACCTTAATACATAACTAAAAATTTTGGCATTTATTTTAGTAGAATAAATACGTTACAGCGTTCAAATTGGGAAATATATATAGCCAAAAGAGTGTAGCCAAAATGTGCCTAATAGTTGTAACCTCTATTGTTTTCAGAAGTAGTTTAGGGGATTTTGACCCTCGGTCCCTGCCTAACCGCTACAATGAGTCAAAACACATGATGACTTTTTGCCTAAGACTGTAATTTTTGCCGCCAAATTTTGATACCAAACTATTGTTTTGCCAAATGCGCTAGAATTACGCCATAAAGCGCAAACTGTTTGTAAAAACTGTTCCACCGGCTGCCTTAGAGACTCGAGAATTGTCGATATACGCATCAATGCCGAACGTAACCGGGTGTATTTTACGTGCGCGATGTGGACTTTGTTTGTTGCGTTGGGACTTTACCGGTTGTGGTACTACATCTGTGGTACTACATCTCTACGACGTTAACGGCGAGGCCTATTGAACTGCGAGCGCGCTAAAATCTGCTTATTTTCTGACTCTTTGTGGCGGCGTATAGCAGACGTTATAACGGCAAATAATATCCAGTATGAATCCAATACGAGTGGAGGATCGAGGCCAGCTGACCCCCGACGCAGAGAGTTTCAGTAGACTGCTAGAACGTAATTGTGCTTGTTATACCGTAACCTAATGTGTTTATGTGCCTGTAAGGGGCCGCGACCTAGGCAAGTGGCTTGCCAAACTAAAAACCTTATTATCCGAGGCGTGTGAATGCTTGTGATGTGTGAATGTTTGCTCTTTTGCTTCCGCCGCAGCGGAATCTACTAGTGCTGTAGTCAAAGTAATACTAGTTATTATGGTAGTATGTATTGTTCAGTTTAGATACTATCGAGGGAGCTAGTTTCAGAAACAGCCTGTGAGTGACGTACGCGACGGGTAGCTGGTACTACCCCGAACTTCGCACTTGTCGACATGTCCTTGACATAAGGCGTACGTGACTGAAAGCAAGTGCGAACTCACTAGAGCACGGTTTAGTGATTGCATAGTAGTCAAGTGAAGTAGTAGAATGTAAGGCAAGGATGCAAAAGGGGATCCCCAAAGTTAGTACGTAAGGTTTCAGACTTGTGCACAAGCAAACTAACACAGTATGAATGTATTAACACCCGTGTCGGACGGCCGCCGACCGGACTAAGTATGAGTGTTCTTCGGCATCGGTATAATAGGTTTTGGTATATCTACACACTGTTCCACACACATTTAGGGTATGAGTAGGCAAAGTTAGCACTCTGGGTTTTGAATCCAGCAATCCGGTTCAATCTGCTGAGACCTCCAGGAACGGGGGGCACCAAAATTTACCAAAATTTACACTTTAACTTATGTTAAATTGCCAACAGTAAATTGTTTGTAAATGTTATAGTAGTACATTAGTAATAGTCCTATTTTGTTATTTGGATCTCTTATGCATTATTTTGCTCAAAATTCTTGTTGATTTATACTTGTTGCAATAGTTGTTTGTGCCTTATTTTGCCATTATGTAAATATTCCTTTTATGCTTGTAATTGTTGAAATTTTTGATTGCCAAAATGCCTAGGTCAAAAGGGCAGGACCCGGTTTAGGATGTGCTGGGCACTCCAGAGACGTCGTACCCGCACAGGGGGGCACCTGTTGTATATTCAGGGTCCCACCCTTGTTGACCTAGCCATTTTATGTTTAGTTTGGCATTGATCTGATATTCACGTTTAGTTGTCATAGTAACAGGCGCAATTGAGCCTAAATTGCACGTATTTTAGTGATAATTTAAGAACTTGAATTCAGTCTAAAAAGTGATTGTATTGTGTTCTCATTATGTTTCGAATTATAATCTGGAAGGGGGAATTGAGTTTGAGTCTAAAATGTAAAGTTTGAATTAGTGTTGATAAGAGTGCAATGCAAGCTAGTTGGTTGGCTTGTTGAGAACCATGATGGCCGGTTGTGTTTTATAACAGGGGGCAAATTTGCGGGTTGTACGAAATATTTCTGAGTTTAGGGGGATAAACGTCTTGAGTTAGGGTTTGAATATTGACACAAATTATCGTATTATTTATCGTATTCTATATGCTCTGCGCAATTGGTTTCACTGTGTAAATTATATTTTTGGTTTGCCAATAAATATTGGAGTTTTAAGTGTCCGAGTTTAAAGGTCTACTTTTGGTCTCTGTGTTGTCTAAATTAGGGCCCGTAGAGCTATCACTTAGAGTGCTCCCGAACCTGTCCTTGTTCTAGAGTTCTAGACCAGTGGTTTCGACGCTCTCAGCGTCAAGTTGTTATCACTGCGCGCCTTCCGGCACAGTTAGGCACCGGTCACGGATATTGAGATAGCCCGCCAGCTCACGCGGATGACATAAGACCGGGGGCCGCAGTATAACATGTATGTAGTGTCGGCAACCACTGACGCCGTATCAAAATTAGTGATTAAAAGTATAAAGTTAAAAACAGATTTACAAAGCTTGTAGAAAAGGTGACATTTTTGCTATGAGATCTAAATAGTTCTAAACTCCCAAGACCAAAAATTTTGATATAATTGGAAAACTGATATGTCACTCACTACTGCTTTTCCAGTGGATGAAAAAGGGATAGTTTTGAGGAAAATAGGGGCCTGTTTACAAAAAATCTTGCCAAATTACTGAGGCCGCCGCGTAAAAAGTTGGGCCTATCCACAGCGTTAAAATACTATTACCGAAAATTTTTAACGATATTACAAACTGTGTGGTTTCGTGGTGCAGAGCATAGTGATGGCTACAAAAATCAATGAAGAATCAAACTGAACATAAATCTAAACAGGTACATATATATTCAATAGTTTTTTAATAAGAAAGTCTGAAACAATAATTTGTTTCATAGTAAATTGGATAAACAAAATACCTAAGCGGCTTGGATGAATGACTTAAAAAGAAAGTTTGTGGCTCTAAATCGTATAACTCATCCCACTACCTGCAGAACATTCCATAGCTTACTGTTTTGGTCAAGGTAATGCATACCTATCAACAATAAAAAAATATAACAAAAAGATTGTCGGTGACGAATCTAGCGGGGGGAAGTCATGATGATTTGATGATCTAATGATTTTTGTTGTATATTAATTTATTGTTCACTGTCAGAGTTTGTAACGTTTTTTATGACACACACACAAACCAACAACAAAAATGCAGTTGATTTTCATATGCTTAATAAACTACAATTGAAACTACAGGTTGAGTTTTAGCAGCTAAATTTTAGAATGTAAAAAAGTATACATATTGCATACACATGCACCATCAAGAAGCAAAAACTCACAAACATTACAGTTTAACAATAAAAGACTACAATAAGACAAATAACAATCTAAACCTTATAAATTCAAATAAAATTCCAAATCAATTTGCCATATAGTTGTGGTGTTTTTTGTCTGCCAAATTGGCTGGTAATCTTCTAACCAATTTTTCGAAATGGATCGCCATGCAGTCCCAGAATTGCCACCTCGGCTAAATTGGTGTCTTCTTATTAACATCCTTGCAATTCCGAAGACGAAGTCCTTTTTCCTGTTGGGCCACAGCCCAACAGGTCTTTAATTTTGATTCTGGTATCTTTAACACTGTTCTAGCGTTAAAGTGTTTATGTGCGGAGTGTGTTTTACACGTCTTCTATCTTAGATGTGCATCTGTCACACTGAAATGCCTTGTAGTTTCACTGTGTTGTTGAGATCGGGGCTATTGTTGAGAAGTAACTTGAAATGCAAAAGACTGCCAAAAAGTTTAGAATCGAACCTATGACCTCATGGTTGATAATCTATCAAACTAACCACTCGACCACATAGATCACAAAGTCCCAAGACTTCACTAAAAGTACATATATAATTAATTGGATATAAAATATCTAAGCAAATTGAAAACAATAAATATAATAATCAAAATCCAAAAACAGTTAGGTATATAACACGGCACATAAATCGTTATTTGCAAAATCGTAAAATTTAGGACTTAGGACTGGAAAATTTTGTAAAAGGTTGGCCCAGGTCCACAGCGTTAAAATGCTCGTACCTAAAATATTCAACGACAACTAAACAATCTTGATCTGTGGTCTCCGTGGCGCAGAGTACTAGCGCATTGGTTTCATAACCAAAAGTTTGCTGGATCGAGCCCAGCCGGAGACAACTTTTTTTAAATTTTACGCATTATTCGCTAAGTCCTTTAGCTGTTAACTAATTGCAGCAATAACTTCTTTTACGTCTTGATCCCGTATCCATTGTGCACTTTGTAGTTTGTACAAACTTTGTTAGAATAGCTAAAGAAGATGTTTTGTATGGAAGATAAATCAAATAAGTAAGTTAATGCTGTAGCTGGCCCAACAGGTTTACGATGGCCCCTGGCCAATGTGTTTAAAAAAATGTTTGATGCTTACTGAATGCTTTTGCCGCAGATTGGGCTTGTTGAATATATCACATGCGGAGTCAAGTTTTATTGAAGCTTAATTGTCAAATTACTTCGTCTGATTGCGTCCCTATGAATTCTATAAATTTAAACACTACAACAAATCTAACGTCGGGAGTCACTTCATTCACGGAGTCGTGGAGTCATTATTTTTGTCTCCAGAGTCAAGTCACTCCGACTCCCCCTTGACTCCGTGGTCTGTAAGCAAATATTTTTGGTTGAGACGACATGAGTGTATGCATTTGTTAACTTGACTTAATGGGAACGTAAAATTTTATGCAGCAGAGCAGTCGTTTTCTGTTGCTTCACTGTATGCGAAGTATGATTTTATTCACATTTCTAGCACTGTTTTTTATTAATTAATTCAATGATTTCTAATAAATCTTTTTTGAAATATCGTGAAAAATTTGGTTCTTCCTTTTGCAAGCCTGGTGGATTAGATGTCAGTACCACTAGATATTTCAACTTAGACTTAGGGCCTATTCCTTTACCGGATTAAAGGGTTAATTATAATCGGACTAAACGGTTTAAAAATTATGCTTAAAAATGCCATTCCAAAACCTCCGGATTAAAGGGACTTTACTTTTGGTGCGCTGCTTTTTAATCGGACTAAACGGACTTAACTATGCACGCTAATGTTAAGCGTGCATGTTAAATTCGTTTAGTCCAGTGGTAGTTTAGGAATGGGGTCAGACTAAAATTAAGCCGCTGACGTATTTTAACTAGTTTATTCTTTTTAGTCCGATTTTCATTCCAAAACTTTGGACTAAAATAAGTCCAGTCCATTAAATCCGGTAAAGGAATAGGCCCCTAGTCTCCGTCACATCTCTAGCACTCTTAAAAACCTCCGAGTCGGATGCTGCAGATAAAGCCGAGCTGTCGATTTGTGGTCTCAGTAGCTGGCCATAACTCTGTTTCCGTCTAGATATTTGAACAGTACTTTTAAACGTGTTTGAATCACACGTGTTTGAAGGTTTGAAACTGACAAAACGAAAAGGTTTAATTCAGAATAAACACAGCAGATGCTACTCATTGGAAATGAAAGAAAGGAAAAATATACATATTATAAAATATATTATATTTAGCAACAATAACTGACGGGCGACAGTTATGGGTAAAATGCCACAGTTTCATAGTATATATTGCATTAATGATTTATGTATTCTTTGAAAAAATATATTATCATTCTTATATGATAATGACATTTTTGATTTTATTGGTTGCTCTTGCCTTTGATGAATTTTAGGTTTAAGATTTTAGGTTTAGATTTTAGGTTTATCTTGTCTTTAGCTTTTCCAGTTTTTTTCTGACACCTCGTCTGACATTTACTCTTCTGCTAATTGACTAACTGCTTAAATCATTTACATCAACTTAAAGGAGATTGTTCATATAAATATCTTTGCATTGTTTAAAAAGGCTGTACCTAAATGTTTAAAAAGTGGTCCACGTATTCTCCCCATTGTATTATTTACTCACAAAGATTGGCTCCGCACTTCAACCCCCTTTTTCCCAAAGTTGATGTCAATAAAAGTTTCTCAGCTGTACATGTGTGTTTCTATATATTAAGAAACAAAAATTGGATAATTTCTATAATAAATATACTTTACATGATTACCTTATAGCCAAAGGGCCTTGCCTGCGTTTACAAAACAAGCAGCAGTTTGCTGCAAAAGAAAAACAGTAAAGATTTTCAGTACTTTGTCATGTTTGACAAAAAACCTGTTGCGAGCTCATTTTCTATTCCAAAAGAGTAAATGTAGTGTGCGACAATTTTTCTTTGCATTTACAGAACCGATCAAAATTATGTACTTGCTACAAATTCCGTAGTCAAATGGAGTCGGAGTTACTTGATTTTGGAGACAAATTTTATAACACTATCTATACTTTGACTCCGGAATTGAGTGACTCCGACCCCACTTTGACTCCGGAGTCTGTAGTAAGTTAATTTTGATCGGTACTGTACTTGCATAATAGCTTTTTTAGGGTCTTCATAAATCAATTTAAAAAATTTGAACGAAATATTGCTTTCAAACTAACTTTCTGGGTCTTATCCAAAATTGGATTTATCGGATTTGATTCAACTTGTTTCGTCAATAACGCAGCGACAGGTAAACGTAATTTATCGAAACTTGGCACACACCGAGCTACTGTATGTAAACCATGTAGGGCAAAATTTCAGCCGCCTATTTTTATTTTGTGTTGCGCTATTAGCAAAGTTAATTTAAATCTAATCCGTTAAATCCAATGTTGGATAAGGCCCTCAGAAACGCTGCAGCAGCAAGCACAGTGTCGCCATTACTATGTAAAAGGACTACTATGTAAGTGTGTGACTATATATTTATTTAAAATAATGGTATAAATTGATGCATAATGCAATGCAATACCAATGGTAATACGTTGTCGATAGGTATTTGTGTAAGCAAATTGATAACTGATTTCCATACCTACTAATATAACTGAAATGCAATGTTTACATGTGTGTGTAGTGTTCAGTTCTTCAGTGCCTTTCAACTGCAACTGCATTCGACTTTGCGGACTCAAAAAACTGCCATTTCTTAGATTTTGACAACGGTTCAAGGTTTTAAGACACATCAGAGTGGTATTAGCAGTTAAAATACGCCTAATAGAGATGAGATCAGGGCCGGCTTTTTTGGCACGGCCCGGCCCGGCCCTGATCTCATTTTTTTTGGCACGGCCCCGAAAAAAATTGGGGAATTATTTATTTTTAGGCCAAATTTGGTCAATTGGAGATGTATCAGAAAATTTTTTCGGCCGGACCAAAAAAAACCCAAGGAAGGAGGGACACTTGTGTAAAATTTAACACTAAGCCTTGTATTACATTTTTTACTAAATCTAATAGAACTGTCAAAACGTAAAAGCTACAAAATTCTATAAAAAGACAAGTAGTATATATAACTTATATACAAATATAGACACACAGAGCAAAATTGGAAAAAATGCGACAGCGACACACACTAGGAACACACCACACGATACACGACAGGCTGCTATGCAGGCTGTGCCGTTAGCGTACATACATACGTACCTGTTTGCTTCTGACATCAGTCAGGGCGTGGTAGAAATCACGGCCGGGCCGGGCCAAAATCAGGGCCGGGCCGGCCCTGAGGCCCTGATGGCATAGCGGCCCGGCCCGGCCCTGATGCAAAATTTTCACGGCCCGGCCCTGATTCAAACTTCAGCCGGTCGGCCCGGCCCGGCCTTCCGGGCCGGGCCGGGCCTCAGGGCCGTAAAGCTCATCTCTAACGCCTAAGGAAATTTTTTTGAAAACTGTATTCACATTTTTTCAAATTGATGTAAATTGCTTGGCTTAGCAAAGTTTGATTTGTATCCAATTTTTCCGACGGTGGTTTGTTTCTGTTACCCTTTGCCCCGTTTGTTTAGTATCTGGCCCATATGCGTCAATTCGTGCTAATAAACTGTTTTCTACATTATTCTGGTGATTTCCCGTGTATTTTTAAGCAGGTAGTTAGGTTTTTTGGTAGGCTTAGGCTTAGGGGTAGTTTTTGGGGTTTAGTGAGCAACGTAGGCCCTACTTTTCACTTTGAATGACACTTCGATCTTGGATTCTGGAAATCTACTTGATAGCCCCACAGAAACAATTAGAACTTCACAATATCATACGTGAAATATTAACAAGATTCTTTAGCCTTAATGTTTATCTGCGTAGAACCCTTAATTAAGTAGACAGACAGATATATATCTTTTCGACGACATAGACCAGAACCAATTACTCTTGATTCTATTTACAGAAAATACGGCAAGAAAAATTTACGACAAACCTTTCAGAAACTATGTACTAACATAGGTCAATTTAAATAATTGCGTCAAGATCGTGACGATACAGTTAATTATGCCTATGTTTGTAGCTGGTTCTGAGTGTTTTCAAAACTACCAGAGGCAACTGCGTAATGAAGGGCGTTCAAGTAAGAAGTTTTATGCTGGGGCGTGCGTTATCAGAAAGATTGCGTGAGCTCAAGACCGGTGTGTCAAGCCCAGACCCGCAGCCTACCCACCTACGTAGCTAGCTAATCCTAACTACCCTGAAAAACCCTAAGCCTAAACTAAATGTACCCTAAAAACACAAGAAAACGCGGAATATGGCGTACATTACAAATCAACTGTAATATAAAGTAAACATAAAAAGGGGCAGATCAGATACAAACAATTTGGGGGGAAGCAAGAAAGTTATGATCAATTCAACAGAAGACACCGTAGAAGTTTGTTGAAAATTTAACTTCACTAAGCCAAGCAGTTGCCATACATATCTGTTTGTAAAATGTGAATAGTTTGAGCGGTTGTTTCATTACCATGACATAGACGTATTTTAGCTTACAGTTGTTGTAACGATCTCTATTCCCACTTGTTAGCTATCCTTCACACAATAACTTACAAACAAATAGCAAATGGCCTCACTCATTCTCTTTTTCAAAGCTGACAGACAGTAACATTTCAAAATCAAAATTAAAGACCTGTTGCACAGTGGCCCATCAGGAAAAAACCCCTTATACTAATGTTCTTGCTTCACCAGACTGCCAGTAGGTAAGTACGTTTGGCTTTGCAGCTCTGTATGTTGGCAAGTCAATAATATTTTGTCTCAGCCTCTGTGTGTTTGGGGTGTACTTTGCCTTAAGTGCTTCCATCAGAGGCCGCTCGCCAAACGTACTGTCTCGTACAGCCTTTAATTTAGTTTTTCCCCTTGCCCCGTATTGGCAGAGATGGTTTTTTTGTAGCATATAGCACATATAGCTGTTGTCTCTAACGCCTGGGAAATTTTGTGTTGGATTTCTTGGTTTTTCTAATATGGTCAATGTCTCCATAGGAACTGGGTTTTAGTGCATAATAATATGTTGGCCTAATATGACAATTCCTGGTAGAAATAGAAATGTGAATTTTATAATCAATTGTTTGTGGTTCCAAGCATTAATTAGTCGCATCCTCTGCCTATCAAATTGTAGAAAATCTTTGTTACTTTTTAGCCCGATTTTTCGTCCTTAAAAACATAAGGACAAGAACAAATTTCAGACAGCTGATGCGATTAGGATAGAAACGTTTCGGCTAATTTTTAGTATACCTACGATCTAGATGTGAGACCTTCTTCTTGCGAAATAGTCACTTATTTGGCAATTTAGTTTTCTTGAAATTGCTTAGGAACAAAACAATTATAGGGACAAGGACTAGAACGAGTAATAACAGGTCCTTATTAATGTTTACTTTTTAACATGTTTACTGGCTGAGTTTTCCCATTTGAGCAAGTATTCTAAAATATGTGCATAATTATCGGTTATATGAACTAATGAATAAACGCTCAATTAATCTACTAACTGTGGCAACAGATATATAGTATATCTTTTGCCAGCAGCCAAGGTCTATGTAGCTGGATGCTTATTTAACACTAGGCTTCATAAGCTAATTATGTGAAGCTTTCACTAACCTGGCAGCATAGGAATTACCATGCGTATATTTTTCACACAGCTTACAGTTTCTATACCCAAATGATAAGACAGTCTATGGAGTTTTCGTTCACCTGAGGGCTTGCATTAGGCTCGCGTCTAAGTAACTTACTATCTGTTCACATAGGCGTTCTAATGCATCTCAAAAGGCCTGCTTCGGCTTTTTTATCGTCATTCAACTAAGTTCTGAGCAAGTATATACCTGACTTTCCTATGCGTTGCTGCTCGACCTGAATATCGCTGTTGCGTAACAGCGCAAAATTGAGATGTTTGGCGTCTGAGCGCAAAATATTCGGCGCTAAGGGCCAATTTCTAATATGGTTTAAACGGATTAAATTAAAATTTGTTTTGCCAATCGTTTATAAATTTATACGAAATTTGCTAAATTTGCTATAGCATTTGTTTGTAGCACCTCCCGTTTGTGCACAAAATTTTTTAAGTCTTCTTCAACGTCGAGAGAAGTTAATAGGCAAACAAATTTTAGTCTAATCCGTTTACTCCAGTTTAGGAATTGGCCCTAAGCGATGATTCGTTTAGCGCATGAAGTACATAAGCAAAATGTTAGATTACACTCACCGACATTATATTTCATAAATTATAATTTAATACCTAAAGTGTAACTGACACGCAACTCGACGCAGCACTTGAAATTGAAACATAAATTTGCCATGTTGTTCGCCTACTTGCCACTTTGCTTTTGCGAAATCGCATCGTTTAGCTTTCAGGACGTAATAGAAGAAACCTTAGCAGATTGAATTTTGGATGATCATGCAGTTATTGTTATCTTTCACACGACTTTCACTCGTATTTTATCTAAAGGACTCATAAAACATTATTTAGTGTTATTTATAACATTATTTAGTGTTATTTTATTCAATAAATAAAATTTTTTCGACTAACATTTTTCGACATTTTTAGTTTAGGTATGTTTTCCCATTCAGTAAGTCAGTTTCCCAGCGCATTGACATGCTACTAAAAGTAAAATTAGATGGCTAGATTGTTCACCAACATTTCAAAACTCAATTGACCCAGTTTGGCCTCTAAGATATCTTAGTCCTTGCAATTTGTGCAATCCTTTGCAAAAAGTTTCTATCACTCTCTTCTACATATGTCAGAACACCTCTCCTGTATTTGACAATGAAGGATCTTGTAAAAATGAATGATCTCAGGCTAGGATTTTGTAAAAATACTCGAATCAAAAAAGATATGTATAATGTTGGTGAATTGGATTTGTCTGATACTGTAGTATGGATGCCAACATAGCAGCGCAGTAACAGCAGATTCGGTAATGGAAGGTTGAAATCTCATTTAGATCATTGTATAATGCTTCTACCCAATACAGTTAACGTGTTCATGAAAGTTGTCATGATAATTGTTATGATAAAGAACTTTTTATTGTCTTACCTACTCCTTCCTAAACTGACCATTTTTGTGAAACCCTGCTCTCGTGTTTTGTATACCTTAATCTATTTCTATACCATTGTCTGGTCGTATATGTAGCGTTGTTTACTTGCTTGCTTACATTTTGCTATGGAAATGTACTACGTAATAAAGCCTCCTTGCTTAGAGCCAATTTATCATGGACCAGATTGGCTCGGTTTGAAATTTCCGACACGGCTCACATCTTTAGAGCCAAACCTAAACTTATGCATTTTATAAACAGCCTTTCTTTAATTGCCCAAAGCAGATGTAGTTTTGTTTGACTGCCTTTATGTTTCTTTTTAATTGCTCTTGTAACCTTTAGTGCTGCAGTGTTTCTTTAAACACGCTCGCACATATGGTTCCTGTTATGGAAAATTTTCAAGAATAAGTGGTGGATGAATTACATAGGCTTGCCTAGTGTTTTCATTTCTCTTAAGAAACACCGACCCTATCTTTATGAGTTGAGCAAATTTAGCAACTATTGAAGCATGTTTTAACATTTATTTGCTTCCGAAATGATTTATAAAAAACATACACGATGCTTATATGATACAGGAACTATAACAATTACATAAAGCTGTTTTATCATTTAAGGCATATGCTTAATTCCTATATGAAAAAACACGTAGACTGTAGAGCTGCCTGAAGTGTGTCCTAAATAGTGGGCGTCGTTCTAATCAGCGCACAATTTCTTATCCCAACCCGCGCACAGACAATTTCCATACGCCTCCACTAGCGCGACAATAATACTATGAGAGTTTAATGAAACAAAACCATAAGGACTAGTTTTCTCTATACTTGTAGATATAAATACCTATGGAATAAACTAATCCCTAGTTTAACCATTATTCAATTTTATCTTTTAATTTTAGCACATTTTAATTTAATTTTACTATTTTCGATGTAATTCGTACTTGTGCAATAGCATATTTGAATAAACAGTTTTTTTGCTATTTTGTTTCACTTTTTGAAACAACGATATGTCAGCTTAGCTTGTGTCAAAACAAGTTTTCACTTTCAATTATACTCTGGAGTTTCATGATAATACATAGTTTCTCTTCCTCTCAAACGGACATTTAAATTGGTTCTTTGAAGTGTTGCGGTTATGGCTCAGCAAAAAAATTACAAAACATTTTTGTCCCTGTTCAAATCTGTTTACTAGATTACAAACTGTTTACTAGATTACAAACTGGCTATATCGCAGGGTAGTATCTTGGCTCAATGCTCATTGGCTCAATTTCCAAGTGGTATCTTGGCTCAATGGATCAATGGCTCAATCTCAAGGTAGTATCTTGGCTCAATGGCACAACGACTCAATCTCAACGCAGCTTGGGTGAATGGTTCAGTGGCTTGGCTCAGAATCAATCTCACGGCAACTTGGCTCAGGTTTGAATCCGAAGCAGCTTTGCTTAATGGCTCAATATCAGGTGAAATCTGATCGCAGGTCAGTTAGGCTCAGCAGCGCAACCTCAACAATTATTGGTTCAATTGCTCAATCTCACGGCAGCGTGGCTCAATGGAACGATTTCACGGCTCTTTGTTCAATGGTTCAATCTGAAAGCAGCTTGACAGGGCACAGTTTTTGATCAAAGTTGTACAGACACATGATTGGGAAAGAACCAAGCCCTGTATGTGAATGTGGATATAAAAACCAAACAGTGGCACATTTGCTCAACGAATGTCCAAAATACAACACTGATTTGGCACCTCACCGTTTGGTACAACAAGTCTTTTAGGTATTTGAAAACCAAAATCAAATTGAAAAGATCATTCAGTTCGCTAAAAGCATCAATCCAGATTATGATTTATTGAATCTACACTACAGTTATAGCAGCCAGAGGGCTGTTTACCCTTGGAGAAAAATGAGGAAACTAAAAAACAGCAGAGGCGGAAGGAAACAGCACGAACAGAAAGTGGAAAAGAAAAGAAAAAGAGGATAAAGTCAGAGAGTAAAGTGAAACAAAATAGCTGGTGTCTACAAGCCATGAAAGTTGGAAGGTAACAAACAAAATGATCAACCACGGAGCGATATGGTAAGCTTCGATAAATTTGAAATAAAGTTAGACTTAAATTCTAAGTGAGACTCTTGCGACTGTACCCTGCTGGCTTGCTGGCAGGATCGGAAGTTAAGGTCTCGAAACTTGCCCTAATTTAAACACAAAAGCATTCTTTCTATTAGGTAGCTATAAGTTGAATAGGCATGCTCTTGTTTTGGGGAATAGTTCGTAGCCTGACTATTCTTCAACACAAGGAAGAAGCGAATCTGAACATAGCTGTGTTCGACCGCTTTTATTGGGCGAAAGAAAAAAAAAAAAAAAAAAAACAAACAAACTGTTTCTGCTTGCAAGTCAGACATAGGCTATTTCCTGTGCACCGCTCGCTATCTTTAGCACATCTTTTCGTTGATTTGCTCATGGTCTTTGTAACTCAGGCTAGGGTTCAAGCTTAATCTTAGGCTCAGGCTTAGGTTTAGGTTTATGATGCAACAGCCACCATCACTTTGCCAGTTACTCGCTCATACGGCAATTTTAAACGTGAGCGTTCACAGGATTTATAAGGATGTGCAAGTTAGAGTCTCTACCTACAGCTGAAAAGTGCAAACTGAAAATGTGATACATACAGAAGCGTATTTTGAATAACATTTGTTGTAAATGAAAAATATAACCTGCGAGATTTGGGGGCTGTGGTGTAGCGGTAAGCATTCTTGTAGACGCCGTGCGTGGCTTGGGTTCGATTCCCAGTGGCCTCATTTCTTTGTTCTATTTATATGTATGTAAATTTTCCATTTAATTACTAAATTTAGTGCAAACGATTTTTGATTAATCTGCATATTGAAACTTTAAAATCGTTATATATTCGTTATATATATATTGTATTATATATATTCGTGTTCATTGCTAAAAGTCCCATAAAAAGTCTTTAGGAAGAGACGTATTTAGTTTGTCAGGAAGTTGTGTATTATTAACTAAGTTGACTTGTTTTTGAATAACCAGTCATTACTTTACTTTACTTTCTACCAATTAGCCATTCTACTATAAACGACCTCTGTCAAAGGATTAGACGCAATACTGACAATAACGCAATTTCTTTATGTAAATTTAGACATATCGTCTTCGTTTTTTGTAGTTATGTTTTCGTACTCTTGCATTTTAAAGCATGGAAGTTAACTACTTTTTTGACGTCTCTTAGTTTTATATATGCGAAAATAAGAGTCATTCGTCATTTATTTGAAGAACGAACCTCAACAAACAAATTTATTAATTCGCATAAAATTAATTTATATGTAGCTCTTTTACATATTGTTGAAATGTTTTTCCTGATAAATGCGATGAATACAGCCTTCACAGTAAAAATACAGCTCAGAATTTTTTTCGGTTTTTCTTTCAAAACTTCAAGCCAAAGTAAACTTTAAAGTAAAATAAAGTAACTAAAAATAACCTACTGGAGTAAATAAACAAAAATGAGTACTTCGAATTTATCTTTTGCTCGTATCTATCAGCTTCTGTCGCAATGACGTAAACTTTGCATACGTCAACATTTACTTAGTGATAATTAATTAACTAATACTGTTAGGTTGTGACACAGCTTCTGATTTGACAGTAATTAACTACGTTTAGTTATCTAACTACCCCTTTAATTATCACTGAATCATGGGTGAAACGTTTGCAAAAGCCAATAGATCGCTACTCTAGGAACCTGAAACTCTTAGCCACTAAAGTTTGATATAGTGACACTGGAAGTAATTGACGTTTATTATGTTTACTTTTATGCAGTGGTCCATTTAACTTTTATGTATGATTGATGCTACATTTGTATTTGAATGCTATTGAACATGAAGACTTAATATTTAGTTCTACTCTACCTAATAAGTAATAAATAATTAATAACTAATATTAAACTCTAATTTTTCTTAATGTAGTGACACAGTCTTTGCCACTGAGTATTGTGCGGGTATAAGAAAAAATGCATCTATCTCAAGGTCTTGTATTCACTTTTCGTCATTGTCATTAACACTTTTCTATATTTTCCAAATTATATTACATTATTCTATCTCAAGTTTCTACACCTACTCCTCCTACCCACATACATAGTTTAGCCGCAACATGCGAATAATGTATAATAATGTAATTAATTCGATTCCGACATTCCTTCACTAAGACGTTTTTAACACTAACTCAAATCTGGAGAACCTGTACTCGTCAGTCTAAAGCATAGTACTGACCTACGTGCATAATATTCAAATGGATTTAGCGGATTACGTTTAATCTTTTCTTGACGTCTGTAAAGCGGTTTAAATTTAATATTGATAATAATTTGGATCATCGGGAGTTGATTAAAAGAATTGTGGTCACAAAAGCTCAATATAGATTAGGGTAGCTTTATGATTGTGAAAAATATTTGGCAAGTAGCTTCAGGAACTATTTTTAAGTTGAGTACTATAAAGTGCAAATTTGTTGCATTATGGCATCAATTTAACAAGCAAAAGTAAAGTGTAACAAAAAATGCCACATTCTGAGACAAAAACATTTACGTAAAAGACGGTTTTTATTATAGTGAAAGTATACATAAATGTTCATATCCTAACATCGAGACAACTCAAAAAAAACTGATGCAGTGCAATACATTTACGTCACGAATATGACGAAATTTACTGTGAGTTTCAGCTATAGAAAATTTTTATAAAAGCGAATTTATTGTATATCGTTGTGGTGAAAAGCACAAACGTTAATTTCCGAGTCAAAAAATGAATGGTTACAAAAAAGAAGTTCATTGTCATGTAAGTTTGGTTAAACGAAGTCTCACGTATTATGTATTGATTGATAAATTTTAAAGAATTAACTATTTGACGTTTTATATTTCATTCATGTGATTATTTTATGAAACAAAAAAAGGCATTTTCGTTTCAGTTCCGTATTTCCATTATTTATTAGAAAATAGCAAAACGTCCGCCATTTTATGAACTAATGATAGAAAGCTGTTGTCATTAAAAAATGCCTTTGGCTTGTTGTTTTTGTAGTTCAGAAGTCATTGAAACCCATTTTGCATTTTTTGTACTTATCCATACTTGCAAGCTGGTGGCGTTCTGACTCAGTCCGTCAACCATGTCTGATGATGTTTTAATGATAGAAACAAAACTGTTCTCGTTTTGTATATATAGTCCACACATTCAAAGATGAGATGAAATGACATCAGAGTAGAACAATTATGAAGTCAGATAGGCCCCTTAGGGTACTTAAAAGTGTTTACGGCAGCTGATCATCTGCCTAGTAAAACTCAGCGGCGAATTCAGAGATGGGCGGTTCGAATCCCCCCTGGTGGTAATGCTGTCTTCCTTCCAGTAAGAATTTGTTTTTTGACAAAAATCGTGGAAGAGCAGCAAACTGGGTGGTGCTCCCAAAGGCCTATTCCTAAAGTAAAATAAATGGATTACATCAAAATTTGTTTTGCCAATAAATCATGACATTGACTGTTAATTCATGCCAAAAATAAGCCACAGCAACATATTATAACAGCTCTAACTCGTGCACAATATGTCAGTCTGTCTCAACATTGAGATTTGTTATTAGGCAAACAAATTTTAATCTAATCCGTTCAATCCATTTTTCAGAAATTGATTTAAAGTTATTTATTAACCATCTCTGCTTATATTGCTGAGTGCAGTTTGGACTACGACACATCTGCTGCCTATATAAATAAATATATCGGCAACCTTTATATTTTGGTTAATTATTGTACATAACTATCTATTATTCATTTTTCTGTTTGCGAGCAAAACTTTATATATACCAGCTTGGCTCTGAAATTAATGATGTCGTTGGTATCTGTAGAAGAAACTTGAAAAAACTAGATTTACAAAATTTACGTAGCTTACATACATAAAACATTTCTTTATTTCTGCGAAAGAACACAAAGCTGATCCATTTAAAAATGCGAAGGTGTGGCATTTTCCCCACCCTTTACAAATTTTTGTTATTTGCTGAATAATTTTATGCTGTTATTGTGGATGCTTAACGCACCAAAAATCGCGTGCTTTGGTCTTTCGCTTGACGGCTTTTATAAAGCCTACTAAAGTCTTTAAATACTGAAATTATCTGGTAAATAATGGCCTCTATAGCTGAATTTTGGCATTTTTCATCCCTATATTATTATATTCTGTCTTCACCTGGTTAGATATTTTTACAGCCAAGGCTGTTAGCTTAAGGTGTCAGACTGGTGCGGCTATCAACAAATTAAATATAAGCTTAGTCACTATGGGGATTATTTTTAATTTTTCGTAGCTCCTTGCATAGAAAGGGGATGATTTAAATCAGGCCTATAGTTTGCCACGAAACTTTGGAAATGTGCTGCATTAAGTTACTTCTGTAGACGTTTTTTGTGTGATAATAAATCCTATCATTCATAAACATTAATTTTAGTTCCTTTTATTGGAAGAATTTTAGTAAGCTATAACCACATGTTTGAAATAACACAATCACCTGACCTTAGATAATATAGTGACTGGTATATGTAATACTTGGGAGTTTCGTAATTAATAAATACCTTCAGAAGCTAGAGTTTAGAACAAATATAAGTCAAGCTATGAATTCAAGAGTATAGCGTATTTGCTGCTCCTTCTGAACGGAAATACGCAACTCGCCTGTAGGCATATACTTGAGCCTTATGCTAAGGGTCCCATGCATATACCGGATTAAACGGACTAAATTTAAAATATTCCGAAAATGGGAGTTCAGGAATAGGTGTTGGTGCAAATGTTTTCAAATTTAACTTCAGCAAGAAGTAAATTCTGTTTCGGTTTCTACGCCCAAAAGTAAACAAATACTTGACTGTGAATTTGTGTCTAGCCTTTGTACCAGGGTAAGTAGCAGTCTGACTTTTGGTTCAGTTTCCAAGTTTCAAGTTGTGAGCTCAAGTTTTTTTGCACACGAAATGGATCAAAAACATTTCCGTTTTTTGGGTATTTCTGGCTTGAAATGTTTCTAGTTCATCAGTTAACATTTTTGTTTGCTGTTGTTTCTATGTCTATCTTCACATGACTTTTACCTTTTAAATGATACTAACTTTTTATTCTTTATAACGGTAATTTTTAATAAGTTTCAAAAATTTTTGAGGTATTTGAAATAAACAGACAACTCGTGGTTACAGTTTTACTGACAGTTGTAACTAATCGACAGTTCAGATCTCTTAACACTGTATTTTACTAGTGTAATTTACTGCATTTCTCCCCGTTAATTTTGTAAGCCACAGTTCAGCTTCAGTTTTCCGGCCTTACAAAACCTTTATCAGATCCCGGAATGAATACCAATGGACGTCGACGATGGCGGCTTGGATAACGACGTTCTGGCTCCGGCATCCTTGGTTCTGGAGCATTCATTGGTTCTTCGGCGCATGGATGGTCGGACGGAAACGCCAAAAAGTTTGGATGCTGTGATTGGTCGTGGGGTTTCTTCGCTGTGGGATCTCTTTGTTCTTTCGATTCGGCATCTTTTGGACCAAGTCGAAATCGAAGTTGATTCACATGTCTTTTCCAGCTTTGTCCTTGACATTGAACTTTGTATGAAACACTTCCTAGCTTTTCTTCAATTACTCCTTCGAGCCACTTTGAATCGTGCTGTCTGTAAGAGCGCACCCAAACCAAATCTCCCACGGTGAAACTTCGACAAGCAACACTTTTTTTAAGGCTTGACTCTTGTTGCGCACGCGTGGTCGAAACAAATCCAAGTTGTTGCGTATAATGCGGTTGAGGAGCAGCTGAGATGGAGGCAGTCCTGTTGTCACGTGCGGAGTGATACGGTACTGGTGCAGAAATTCGAAAAGACTGTTGTCTAATTCTTTGAGGCTTGAAGAGGTCTTTGTCATTGCTTTCTTGAAAGTCTTTACAAAATTTTCGGCTTGTCCATTACTTTGTGGATGATATGGCGGTGCCCGGATGTGAATGATGTCTTTAGAGCTCAAAAAATCCATAAACTCTTGGGCTACGAAAGCTGGCCCGTTGTCGGATACTAGCTGTTCCGGATAGCCATTTCGAGAAAATATTTCTATTAATGCTTTTATGGTTGTCTTTGCAGTGATCGAAGGCATAACTTTGACTTCCGGCCATTTTGAAAATGAATCTATGACAATCAGCCACATTTTGTCAAGAAATGGTCCTGCAAAGTCAACGTGAATTCTTTGCCAAGGTTTCTCAGATGGCTGCATTGGATGAAGCAACTTTGGCGGCGATTCTTGGTTAACTTGACATTCTCGACATAGTTGAACGACTTCTTCGATTTGTTTGTCCATGTTAGGCCACCAGACGTATGAACGGGCTAAACCTTTCATCTTCACTATGCCGGGGTGAGTTGCATGTAGTATCTGCAAAACGTCAGACCGAAGTTGCTCAGGGATCACCACTCTTGTTCCCCACAACAACGTGTCTTGTACAACTGTCAGTTCTTGTCGACGTGACCAGTAAGGTTGCAATGCATGGTCACTTTTAGCAGGCCAACCCGATTTCACAAACTGCAAAATTCGTCCCAGAACCGGATCAGTTTTTGTAATTTGGGCCAGATGATCAGATGTTAGGCCAACATTGTTCAGACCTTCCATATACAGTGCCAACGCTTCCTGCGATATCTTGCTCTCTGCTTCTGTTTCAGGTAATGG
The DNA here is from genome assembly GCA_030248245.1 of Trissonchulus sp. WLG1_4. Classification (NCBI taxonomy): domain Eukaryota; kingdom Metazoa; phylum Nematoda; class Enoplea; order Enoplida; family Ironidae; genus Trissonchulus; species Trissonchulus sp. WLG1_4. Next base: position 53,982 of record JASANF010011041.1, read on the forward strand.
TAAACGTGATAGAAAATCAGCATTGGCATGCTTGGTAGTTGATCTATACACGATTTCATAGTTGTAGCCCATCAAAATTATAGCCCACCGTTGCAGCCGGCTGGCTGCTAGCTGAGGAATGCCCTTTTCTGGATGAAAAAGGCTCACTAGTGGTTTGTGATCTGTCACTAACTGAAATTTCCTTCCAGCCAAATACTTGTGAAACTTCCGGACAGACCAGACAATTGCCAGCGCTTCCTTTTCTACTTGAGAATAGTTCCTCTCTGCTTTATTCAAGGTTCGCGATATGAAGACAACCGGTCTTTCTTGTCCATTTTTGCTTATTTTTGCACATTTCCGTTTTTTGGGTATTTCTGGCTTGAAATGTTTCTAGTTCATCAGTTAACATTTTTGTTTGCTGTTGTTTCTATGTCTATCTTCACATGACTTTTACCTTTTAAATGATACTAACTTTTTATTCTTTATAACGGTAATTTTTAATAAGTAATTCCATTGCATTAGCTTAACTTCTGTTGTTTTAAAGGTAATACTAATGTTCTAATGAGAGTTCAGATCTATGTATGAGACTTATGGGCTGTGGTGTAGTGGTTAGCATTTTTGACGTCGACACTAGCGGTCCATGTTAAATTGTCTGCGCCTCCATTTTTTTCGTTCTGGTATCCTCTTTCTTTCAACGTAGCGAGTTTTCAGATGTGTTGTTTTAGTTATTGGGTTAGTTTGTGACGTCTTTGCCTCCGACCTGTCATCTGGTTATCGGATCAGTGCGGCGAGAAAAAACTTCATATCTGACTTCATTGACTGTTGCGTCATAAACAGCCATAAAAAACTGCTCCAAAAGTTCAACAAGCTGGCTTCATGACACCATGATCATTTGTTAAATTAATACTTTATCGTAATTCGTATTAATTATTAATTAATTAAATACATAATAAATTGCAAAGCAGCATAATCTTCATCTCCGAAACTTAATTTCGTTCAACGTTTAGGCCGGTTTGATTCGAGATCTGTCGACGTAGTAATATTTTTGTTTTAAAGCAAAGCAATTTCTAATTAGAATTAAACGGATTAGATTAAAATTTGTTTGCCAGTTATATAACTAATCTCAATACTGAGATAGACTCACAAACTCTGCGCACAGGCAAGATATGTTACAGACTGAGGCATTAAACGAGAAAAAAATTGATATAAATTCATATTTGATGTCATTGGTTAATCACGGCATTCTTTTAATCTAATCTGCGTAAGCCGTGTTAGAAATTGGACGGTCGTCTACACATCTTTAGCATACATTTATAATTTTTTACTGACTTTTTAGGAAAAGTTGACTGTTTTTGCGACAATATTATCATTTTAAAATGCACATCTGTGCTGTTTAAACATCATCCCCATACATCATACCCCAATACTTAGCAATTTTTCAAACATTCTTTAAAATTGTTTCTACTGGAAGGGAGCGAGAAAATTTTTAGCGTATTTCAAATCTTACTAGTAATATGTTAAGTAATAAGTATCAGTGACTTTTTCCACTTCTTAATTTTTGAATGATTTTTGGCCTGCATTGAATAATTTTCATTTAAAGCCCGGTTCATACTTGTCCTTAACAATACAGGGACAAGGACTAAGGCCAAATTTCGGTCAGCTGCTGTAAAATGACAAATGCGCGTCCGTATATTTGTATACGGTCTAGAAGTGACATCAATACCGTCATGCGAAATATTAGCTTATGTCGACCAGCGGTTTTTCTGGCATCCCTTAAGGACAAAAAGACAAAACGATAAGGAGAGGACATCTGTTGACAAAAAGTTTTTTATTTACCGACAACTTTTTAATTTTATTGCCTGGTAAAATTATATCAAATCATACCATGACGCATGCGTTTTCATCATACTTTTTCATTACTTGACAACTTCCTAAAGTACAACACAGGTCTTTTCCTGAATGTTTTTGACACTTTTTGCCACAAAAAACTATCATCTCATGTCAATTAAAGGGTAATTTTTCAACATAGTCGGACGTTTCATAACCATTTCTATGATTTTGCAGGATCAGTCTTATCAGAAGCAGCCCTGGAATATAATCCAGCATGCGCGAAAGCAGAGTGATAAATTGGCCGCGCTGTCTGTATTGGTTTCCGAGGCAGAAAATATGACATTCGCCCAGCCATTATGCCTCCATTAATAATTGCTCTCATCAAACTGAATCTACATAATTTTTTAATACCTCCTACCCATAAATTATCTTCTCTGAAATCTCCAATGTTGTCGTCTGAAAGTCCTGTCAAGGCGATATAAAGCAAGGTAACTCATCCCTTCACTGAAGAAGCTTTCTTGGAGCTTTGCTGTGTGATAGCGATAATACAGGATAATAACACTTAATTCGAAAGATTGATAGCTCTGTGACAGGTTTAATGCGTAAAGACTGTTCAGCATAATACAATTTTGAAGTGGTCATAATATCTGATGCTCGTGTAAGCCGTTGATGGGTAAGGTAATATTGGCAAGCTTGAATAAAGCTAGAGGAGCAATAAGTCGAAGTTTCAGTTCCTTAAAATCCGACCCTAGTTGACAAAACTTGACTCAGATAAAAAAAAAGTACTTTGGTTTTGCAGAAAATGAGTTAATATTTCAGATGGTTTTTGGGTTTCTGTAGCTTCCAATTTGTGTAGCACTTGTGTAATATTTAAAATTCGACAAGTCCCCTATATACTTCTTACGGTTTGCCCTTGGTTCAAACCAGTTATATAATAATCTGCCATAATCAGTCTATTAGCATTTATACTCGGTTTTTTCTTGCTGTCTTTTGTGTCCTCTTTGCATAAGTATGTAGCACTGCTACGAGTTTCACTTTTATTATTAATTTTTTTTAAGTATTCTTGGAAATACACACCCACTTTGGTTCTATTGTGATAACGGACCTTACTTCAATTGACTGAGTGATAACATAGGACTACTAGCTAAAGGGATCAACTCATACAAGAAAAAATTATCATCTATATATCAAAGCATTTTGAAAAAAAAAGAAAAATGACAGTTAATAAATCACGAGATGTACTTTTTAGCAAAAACTCAGCAGCCTCAGTCCAAGTTTGAACCATTCTAAGGGCCGATTTCTTTACCGGATTAAAGGATTAATTTTAATTGGACTAAACGGTTTAAAAATTATGCTAAAAAAGGCCATTCCAAAACCTCAGGATTCAATTTTAGCGCATTGTTTTTTAGTCGTACTAAACGGGCTTAGCTACGCATGGCATTGTTAAGCGTGCGTGTTAAATCCGTGTAGTCCAGTAGTTGTTTAGGAATGGGTTCGGACTTGAATTAGGCCGCTAATTTGTTTTAGCTCGTTTATGCCGTTTAACCCGATATTTCATTCCTAACCTCGAACTAAAATAAGTCCAGTCCATTTAATTCGGTAAAGGAATGGGCCCTAGGCCTTAAGTAAACCAGTGGCGAATTCTTTTCAGTTTTAAACTTTTAGTGGTGTCCTGAAGAAATCCACGCACATCTCCGGCATCTGGCGACAAAAAATAGAGTGCTTTTACATTAGTTTTACTCTGAACAATTTCTATTTTTAGAAATTACGTCTGAATTCACAAAGTCGTCATTCATTGCCAAGAACTGAGAACTGTTCAATACACATTTTAAGAGTCTTCTCAAGCTTTCATACACTTTAACTACATATGTATATTACCTGAAGCCTCAACGTTTTCAAAAACTAACACTAGCTAAAACAGCTTTTAGTTTTTCTGAAAGTTTTTTGCAAAAATCTTTTTTAATCAATGAACGTGTCGGCTACCATTTTCATTAGTATTTTTATGCCACTTTCACAATGTAACAACATTTATTACTTCCTCGTGCATTTAGTACTCAAAAATTTACGTCTTGAAATTTTTTGTTCAATTTTAAACAAGCTTCGAATAATAAACAACAATTCACACGAGGGCGCATTCTGCTCATTATACCCTTAACTCTGGTAAAAAGTTTAGACACTGCTTAAACATACAAATTGATTCAGTTGTTATTACAGAAATATCACACCACATTGTTGCGACGTTTAAGTGCTCAGATTGGTTGAAGTTGGCACAGTAGTTGTTAATACAAAGTAAACAGTTTTTATCCGTAGTAATTTGAGCTTGTTTCAATAATACCCACATTATTAAGTACAAAATTGAGTATCGACATGTAAATATATTCTGATTTGTAGCATTAAGAAAAATGTTTCTCACTTGTAATAAAACTTTTCCGTGCTGCTTTTATAAAATTTACGAATTCCGTTTTGGTATTCGTAGCTAGACTATTGTGTCTAATGCTTGCATGCTTCATAGATATGTTATGACACACAAGTTTCTTTATGTGTGTCCATTGTCCTTTTTTGAGGTATTGCAGCTTTCATTTATCTAGTTTACTTACTTTACTTATTTATGGTGTGTACTAAATCAATTAACAACCGCTTTTGTGCATGAATCAACTTATGGTTAACGACATTGTCAGGGTCAGCCCCCCTTTTACATGTACGCAATCAGTATGGCAATACGGCCGCTACATACGTCCAGCTCAGAAACTCAGTATAAGCGCTGGTACATCGTAAGGATTCTAACGTTCTGAAACAAGACAAGACGGGTGCGCTACCATACTTGACAAGTTGTCAAGCGCAGCCTAATCAGATGTAACTGATCACTATAACCTGAGTTTTGGTATATCCTTAGTAAATTCAGTATACACTAGCATTTACAGTACAGATCAGAATTAAGGTAAAATGAAGGCGGCTTCGGCTTCATTTTTGATCGACTTCAGTCGGAAGTGAAGCCGGCTTCACTTCATTTCGGCTTCAGTTTGAAGTGAATGAGTTTCAACCTAGTGGAACTATTATTATAAACTCTGCAGACAGCTGTTTCAAAATTATATATGGGTGGGGGCAAAGTACTATAATATATATAATATATACTAATAGGTACATTATAATATAATGTACACTACTATTATACTACTATACTATACACTACTGTACTATTATATACATAATAAATATTCTGCTATAATCAGCTCTAGCGGACGACTCTAAATGGTCGAGTTGAACTGGTCGCGAATTTGTCATATTAATTTATTACGAATCACCTGATTTTGCGCTTACAATTGTTACAATTGTAAGACTTGTGAAGTTGAGCAACAGGCCTCAGATCGTTTACTGCGTATGTAATCGATACTCGCCAAGATTTATAACTTAATTTTTTACTTCATTGAGTTTATAAGTGCAAGTCAAGTTGTATTATGCTTAGATTATTTTATTTATTTATTTATACCTGTCCGTGTCCGTGTCCCAATTAAACTACCAAAGATAGTCATGATTTTTTTGTACCTTGATTTGATATGCTAGGCCAGCTTACCATAAATTGGCGTCAAAACCGTTTTTACATTACATTTACTTTATTGGAAAATTAATTAGATTATTAAAGAAATAATGGATTGAAGAAATTAGCAAAAATCAAACATTGAAATTTTTTAACATTATTCCAGTTGATGCTTGCAAGTTGACTTTTAGATTGGATACTCTTCCTGTTTTCAATTTTTTAAGTATTCATATATTTCACTTTTTGTATTAAATGCACAGTAACATGAGCAAAAAGTTATTGTCTCGTGTATATTAAGCGAAATTAACTTTTTAGAGGACTGTCGTAATTAAGAATTGGTGAATACGAGACATGAAAACTACAGGGTAGTGGTTTCGCGTTCTGTTTAGTTTACATTTTTCCATTCTTGCACCAGGATTCGTATCCTTCTTCGTTCCTTTTTTTCCAAAACTGTAGAGTTTTTCATGTCAGCATGAGTGCTAATTTTATCTTGCCAATATCTAAACACAGATCTTTCGAGTTGCTTAAGCTTTTTCTTTTTCAAGTTGATTATGTTTAGTCTAATTGCTACTGTTGTATCTTTGCAGCTAAAGGCATAATGGCAATATTAGCTCGCACGGGATTTAGAAGGCACTCCAAAGTTGACATGAGATTTTTGAATAAAACTAAACAACAAATAATTCAGAGGACCGACTGTTATATTGATTTATTTTTATGCTCTCAGCAGTTTGAAATGAGCCTTGTTTTATATTCTTTAGAATGACATCAGCTTTAGGATAATATCAGAATGGTATATACTCTACTTACAAAAACACACTAGCAATAAAAAAATTTTAAAAAACCATTTCTTGTCCTTTGCTTGCGTTACTACTACTCTAATTCTGTTCTGTTTCAGGAGCATGATCACTCCAGACAATGAGCGCCAGCAGATCTTATGCGAAGAAGCAGCGGCGGCCACCACTCCCTTTTCGACCACCTTCGACTCCTATTATCCCAACAACAACGAGTTTGAACGCAGGAAATCACTGAGAACCGGGGATTTCACGGTTTCACATGTGGATATTTTGAAAGGTTTGTCACGGGTTTCCTAAACGAAACCCAAAAGACAAATTCTATCTATTTTGTTAGTCGATCAATTGTAATTGAACATTAAAAATTCAGTCAGTGAGTATTGCAAAAGAACACAAAAAATATATGGATATATAGGAGCCCTAGTGATGGAAAGGAGATTGGGAGATTGAACGGAATGGAGTTATACTAATGTTCGAGTTATAAAAAAATTAATTTGCAACGTTAATTAATTTATTTTTAATTAATTAATCGTTAACTTGCATTAATAGATTGTAGGTTTGCAGACAACTAATATTACTATTTGTTAACATAATTGATTGTCTTTTACTTCTTAATTTTAGCAAGATTTATTAGTTTTTTCATTGTTACAAATTTATTGATTGTAAATTTTGTATGATTTTAACCAACTCGGTAAATGTAATTTTGAATAAGGTTAATCCATTCACTATCCACTCTGAATAGTTGAGCCGTCGGCAGAAAATGAAACGTAATGTCAAAATATAATAATTTCTTATACTTCGAAAACCATCCGAAATCTAAATTTTTAAAAATACATAAAAGCTAACCTTATTCAGCCCGTCTTATCTCAATGCAAAAAATTATATTTTTTCAGTATAGCCGGAAACTTTTACATAAGTAATGAAGTCCTTTTGCTATTTTTTGGTCATGCTCTTTCTAGGCGGTCCTTTTGAGAAGGTTTTTGAGGCCCATTTCCGTCAGCGAGACAGAAGAAGTGCAAAAGTAACCCTTCAGGGCAAAGTGTACAATTTCCTGGAACGACCCACCGGTTGGAAATGCTTCATATATCATTTCAGCGTGTAAGTGGTTCTAGGCCTTGGCCTTAGGCTTAATGTATATGTACTTTTCTGCATACGTTTAATGGGTCAAAATGTTGGGAGGATTTCTCCGACCAACTTTGGGACCCTCCTGCTCTAACCGACCGATAAGACCCAAAATTTTTGAAAAAATTGCAAATCGTAGTCATTTTTGCCCAAATTTCCGGGACCCTCCTACCGATGCCCCCTTTTTTACGTGTATGCTTTTCCGTCCGTTGATCTGTAGTCAAAACGTATGATCAACTGCCGCAAAAATATTCCTGACACCCCAACTGACACGTTTTGGCGTCTTGAGCATACCAACATACAGCTAAAAATAAATAAAAAATAGCAGCTATAGAAGTTCTTTGAGCTGGGTCATGGACATGTTTCTACGAACACGGACGCGTAACTGGTACAAATATCTAGGCGCTATTGCTTTTGTTTTCACTGGTTTTGATGCTACATAATAAAGGATCAGTTCTTTGTTCAAGCTTTTTCTTTCGAAGCAAGTTTTTTAATCTGATTAATCCGTTTAATCTTGCTTCGTTTCAGATTCATGATGGTGCTGACCTGCCTCATTTTCAGCGTGCTTTCCACTGTTCAGCACTATCGCTCCTTTGCTAACACTACACTTTTCTATATGGTTAGACTGAGAACTTTGACATAAAGGTGGTCGAATTTAAGTACTTATGTAATAAGAAATAAAGTAATAATCAGAAACATGACAAAACTTATAAATTTATTTAAAAATCTATAGGTATTATTACTAGCTTCATACTTTTGTAGTCAAGGTTGATACATAGGGCAACAAAATTCTATACTAGGGTTTCTATATTCACAAGGTGGACGCGCTTATTTGAAACCGCGCTTAAGTACATATGACCAAAAAAATGTTGAAACACTGAGACAAACAAAAGTTCGTGCTTTCATTAAGAGCAAAATTCTATCGTCAAGAGTTCAGCGAGTAGCTGCTAAAATCACACAACCTGTTTGCTTTTAGTGTTTAACAGTTTTCTTCCAGCCGCCTCAGTGGTAGGTAATTGCTAACTAAATCACTTATATGATTAACTGTTATTTAATATTTAACAATTCGTTAAGCCATAACCATTTTCTGTGTCTCAGGAGTTGGTTCTGGTCGTATTTTTTGGAGCGGAATATGCGGTGCGATTGTGGGCTGCCGGGTGTCGCTCAAAATATATGGGGATTTTCGGAAGGCTCAGATTTGCACGGAAACCAATTTCACTCATTGGTATGTACCATGATTATTATTTTTTTCATTTGAATTTATTAATGAATAATTTGTTTGCCTTACAGAGTCTGAAGCAAAGCCATACACGTGATTTCAGTTCAAAATGAACGATTTTCCAGTATTCATCGATTCATACTTACAGCCGTATGTCCGTTCAGCAGGCAAAATTGCGAAATAATCACGCCACAATTTGATCTTATAGACTGTTAGTGGTGTGACTATTTTGTAATTTTGACGGCTGAACGGACTATGTACGGCTGTAAGTATGAAGCCAGCCTAATTAAGAGTACCTACTGCAAGTAGTCGCGAAAAATAGGGCGCCTATTTTGTCTCAGGGTTCAGCAATTTTTAGGGTTTTAGGTTTCAGGTTTTAGTTACATAGTGCATTAGGATTGTTATCAAAAGTCCTATGTTCTTCGTTATTGCGTTAACTCAAAACATATAACCTGGATAACGCAATGTGAAGTTAGTAGAGTAGTTTTTAAAAAAATAAAAAACACAAGAGTGTGACATCTTTTGATTTTTAAATTTTAGATCTGTGCGTTGTGGTAGCTAGCGTGGCTGTGATTGCATTCGGCTCCGAAGGGCAGGTCTTTGCAACATCTGCTATTCGGTAAATTTAATAAATCGTATATTTAATAGTATAATACCGAATAAACCTAAATTGGCTGAAAAAATAAACACCAAACATTTTTCATGAGTTAGTTTCCTTAGTCTTCAAGTTTTCTTGTGTCAGTCGTTGTCAGTCGTTGTCAGTCAGTTGTCAAGATTTTTTTCGAGACAATGTTATGGAACCAGTTGTGTTAATGTTTCAAGTATTTGTTACTATTTTAGGGGTGTACGATTCTTGCAAATTCTTCGCATGCTGCACGTAGACAGACAAGGTGGCACCTGGCGACTCCTTGGATCAGTTGTGTTCATTCATAGACAAGTAATCAGACGCATTTTTTTGGTTTCTTTTTTAACGTAAATTCGGAAGGACGGTTCTGGGTTGTGTACAACCAAATATTCTTGACTGTGAATTAACAGGTAGCAGCAGCTTTTAACCGTAATGCTTTTAACTGTTAACCTTTAATCCGTAATGCTTTTAACCGTAACGTTGAACTCTTGCTGTGAAACTATAACCAATGCTGATTGGCGCACAGCAGTGCAGCTGTTTGCTTCTGATTGGCCGTATCCTTGTTCAAGAAAAATCAAACATGCTGGCCGCTTTCGACTGGTGCATCTGCCTATCATTCATAAATAGGCAGGAGAGCGTCTCACTGTTCTTCTATATATTTGAAACACTATTATGTACTCTTGCTATACACCATAGCTAATCAGCAGACGTTAATTTAAGGGTTACCCTTACTTTTATACCGTGCTATAACTGACACTATTATGTACTCTTGATACTGTCTATGTTAGGAACTGATCACGACGCTGTACATTGGTTTCCTTGGTTTGATATTCTCTTCATATTTCGTCTACCTGGCCGAAAAGGACACCACGTCTCCGGACGGCCGCACGCCATTCACCAGTTATGCAGATGCCCTTTGGTGGGGTGTGGTAAGTCCACTCTCGGTCTTAAGCCCGGTTTATATGTACTTGCTCTAAAGGACAAGGACACATTTAGGTCAGCTGCTGTGAAAAATGGACACGTTTGGGTTAATTATTATTATACATATAATCTGGGTGTAGAAATGATCTCAACTATCGTCATGCAAAAAAATGGCATATTTGGCTGTGCAGGTTTTCTAAAATCGCTTAGGGAAAATTAGGGACAAGGACGTATGAACCCGGCTTTAGAATCATGTATTATGGTGATTTTGGTTATCTAAAGACTAGTCATCTTGGGTTATGTGAAATGGGACATGGCATTTTTTGTTCCAGATAAAAAATTATTTAATCTTGTGTTCTATATAAATAACGGTTAGAAATAAAGTTTTAGAAAGGTACCCTCAGAAAGATGTTTGATTAATAACAATGTTACCTTTTAATCTTGTAACTCATAACCTTAACAATCTTTTAATTCATTGCAGTTTTATGTTTAAACTTTTATGTAAAAACTTTATGTTAATTTAGTCATCAATGCAACAAACTCCGTGTCTACAAAAAACCACAAAAGCAGCCCGATAATGTTTTTGTCAAGTTTGTGCAGAAAAAAACGAAAAAAATGCAAGATCAAGAACGTTAGAATTTGTTTGCGTCAATGCATACAGTCATTTTCAAATGAAAATGGATTTGCCCGACGCCATTTCATCATCCGACGCGTCGGATTGCAGCATCCGTCGCGTCGGGTGACATCACCCGTCGCGTCGGATGACATCATCCGACGCGTCGGGTTTCATCATCGAGGCCGTCGGATGACATCATCCGACGGGCCTGGCTGGGCGTCGGATTGCATCATAGAGTTGGAAATTGGAGAGCTTGCAGGAAAAATTTATAAGGGTGACTCCTCAAAGAGTTATGCGAAATTTTTATAGTTTATTTTCATATGTTGATTAATAGCTGTTTTCTTGAAATATAAGGTAATTTTATCTACTGAATTCTGATTTTTATTAGTTAAAGAAACTAAACAATAAAATAAGGTAGCATTCATAATTTGCACTGAAGAAGCCACCCCTATTCGAAACTTTAGGCCCGAATTTTGACAGCTAATTAATCACTGGCTGGCAAAACTCTAGGCGTCGGATTGCATAACCGAGGGCGTCGGATGACATCACCCGACGCGTCGGATGGCATCACCCGACGCGTCAGATGACATCATCCGACGCGTCCGATTTCATCACTAATCCCGACGCCTAGAATCTATTTTCATTTGAAACCGACTGTACCAGGAATTGATCCGTCGATCTACTAGTCCTATGCATACGACTCTACCACTGCGCCACGCGTGTTTCAGATCACCATGACAACGATCGGCTACGGTGACGTCGTGCCTCAGACCTGGGTTGGCCGTATTGTGGCTTCCTGTTTTGCTATTTTCGCTATTTCCTTTTTTGCACTACCTGCGGTATTTCTAAATTTTTGCATCTTTAACTAATGTATTTATAATATAATTGATAATTGATAATTTATGTATTTAGAACTAAATTTTATTAGCAATTTTAATTAAAAATGTTAATTATTTATTTTTCAAAGGGTACCTAACGGTATTAATGAGGTTGATTTTTCAATCCAAACAGCCATAAGCGGCCAGTCTACGTAGACTGCTTTTTGGATTCCCACATGTTCAAAATATGATTCAGTACCAGTTGACATCTGCTATAGACGTGTATCAAGAGCATTAAGCATTAAGAGCATATGCATTTAAAACTAACCGGGTTTCAAGAGCCTTGATTTTATTATCTGGTTGCACCGTCAAGTTCAATCTACCTATTATAGTCATAACATAAGTAACTGCATATTTATTTAATTTCAGGGTATTCTCGGCTCCGGATTTGCCTTAAAAGTTCAGCAGAAGCAGCGACAGAAACATTTCAACCGACAAATTCCTGCTGCTGCCACACTAATTCAGGTCAGTTCATCACTTTAAAATTATAGCTTGAAAACGTTTTCGCTCAAGTATCAATCCACTTTTGAATTTTTGAGACGGAGTATGACATTAATAAAAATATAAATCAATGCAATTGAAAACGGGCTGCATATTTCTAAAAACGGCTGTTTAAGCTTATCTAAGACATATGTATGTAGCTAAACACTTTTTACTGTATTAAATTTGTTATATTTTCATAATACTACGTTAAACAAATTCGACGTTCTTGATTTATGTACCGTATTACTGGGTTTAAAATTTATTTTAAATTTATTTGATTTATTTCTTTCAATCCTATCATCATCGTAAGTTTTCCATTTCAGTGCCTTTGGAGATGCTATGCAGCAGACAAGAATTTCGACTCTTTGGCGACTTGGAAAATCCATCTCGCCTCAGACAGTGCCCGCAAAAGCACGGGAGGGGCGGGGGCGGGAGGTCAGGGTCGGCCCTCCCTGGGCGGGTGTGCTTCCACGGCTGTTTCTGCCAGCGAGACGTTCTATCAGCGTGCTGCCAGAAGGGCGAGTATACTCAAGCGCAGAAAAGATCCACGGTAAAATAGAGTTGCTCTCAAGTAGGTATTCTGCTGAGACGTAACCTTCCTTCCTGCAAGCAGGGGTGACGCGGGTCGTGGGCAGCCGCGGGTACTCGGGGGTTGGGTTGGGTCGGAAACTTTGAACCGTGGGTGAACCCGCGGGTATGTACCCACTTCAGGATGCGCGGGTCGCTTAATTTTTTTCTGAGACACGAACCTGGAAAATTACACACTTACGGTTTCAATTTTACCGAATTATTGGTACTGCGAAATAGTGCTCCTCAGTTAACGTAGCGATGAGAACAACGTACGGACTACAGATGTACCCTGTGCAAATTAGACTCGTATGTCAGATAAAAACAATCAATCATTAGGCACATAAAGTCATCTTAATAAAATGGGTCAAAGTGGGTCGCGGGTCGACTTTTTCCGCGCGGGTTGGGTCTTGGGTCACCCACGAGCATCAAGCCGCGCGTTGGGTTGGTTCGCGGGTCGAAAATGTCTGCTGCTTGCAAGGGTCTATGCACATAAACGTATAAATTGCAGAATTACAAAAGAAAGCCAAAATGTTCTTTTAAGAAATATGATGCATAAAACTTTTGTTTTTTTTCAAAGAGTATAACATAAGCAAAAATTGATTGCCGGCACATTTTGTAATGTAGTTTTGACTTGTCATAACCTACTTGAAAACAATGCTATAAAAGCATCTATGAGGCAAATAGGTGGTAGTTCCGCATATACTATAAAAATTGCTCAATACGTCAAAACTTGTCGTTGTTTTTCTCAGTTAATCCGCTTTTTTGTTTTTTAGACTGAAAGCGCACAATAATCAGAACGCAACCGGCGGTGCTGCATCTCAGTCGGTGGACTTGCACCACAACTACGCCACTCGGCGGGACTCAGAAATCAGTGCTCCTGACATTTCCTCTGATGACCACAAAGGTAGAATATTCTGTAAGTTGGTGTCGTGTTTTGCTTATTATTTAATTTATTGCTAAATGAATGTATGTATTGATTTTTTGTGTGCTTTAATGTGTTGTGTTCGCAATTGGTTTGTTTTGTTCACGGGTTGATCACAATGTTGATAAAAATTGAAAAAGTATTTCTTATTTGAGTTTTGATTTAATCAAACTTTGAGTAGTTTTTTCTCCACTTTAGCAAGTACATATTGCATAATTTATATCTAGGCTGACATAACAAACGAGACTGTTTATTGTAGAATATTTGCTAAAAAATAAAATATATATATAAAGCTTGTTTTGATATATAAAGCAAAGCAGATCGTCAAATTAGAAATCTACGAATGTTTGCGACAAAATCTGAAATAAATAAAAAAATAATAAATAATGATAAATAAATAATAAAAAATAATAAATAAATAAATAAATAACTAAATAATTGAAATAATAAATAAATAAATAATCATCAAAATAAAGTCTGACGACAAAATGTTGAATACCGAGACAAGCGATTTCATTACGAATTGAACACTGTTCAGCCATCAAAAATCCTTCCAGTAGCTTCTAAATTCACGGCTTCCATTTTAGTTTCTGTGCTGAGAAACGTTACTGTTTCAGCCAGTGGCAGCAACCCTTTGCTCAATCGATTCCGAACGCAGCGTTCGAATGCGGGTTCGGTGACCAACCTGGGCCAAACCATGGACGCCAACGACACAGAGTTCGATATGGACGACCCCTACGACCCCCAGCCCGTTTACCAGTACGATAATCAGAATGCTAGAGCATTTTATGACTGATGACAAGTCAAATTCTATTTATATCATGATCTGCTTAAAAATTTGCAACTCCCAAACCATTACTTTGCTGCGTATTTTGAAAAAAGAACGAAATGAAAGTGCCGGGAATCGAGTCTGAGCCGCTCGCGCCGTTGAGCGGAGTGCTAACCAGTACACCACAACCGCCAAGTCTCGTACGCACTACATAATTCTCATTTACAATACATAAAAGTGGAAAAAGAGAAAATCAACAAATCACTCTTTCATTTTTGTTGTTTGTTATTGTTTCATCACACTTTTGGTGGTAAACTCTTGTTGTTATATATTTATGTTTCTACATTGTAAGAACCGGACCTTACAAAACTTACACCTACTGTGTTTTTGGTCTTCGTCATGTCATGAACAAAACTTCAATGAAAAGGTATG
>JASANF010011042.1:0-19185 GCA_030248245.1 Trissonchulus sp. WLG1_4
CCCTTGCGGTCCCCATGCGTCCCGAAGGGGGATCCCTGCGGGGGGACGCGTGGGAGAAGGGGATCCCCTTGAAAATCCACCTCGTGTGAATCAGGCTTAAGGTTATATAAAACATAATTTTTTCATAAAGTAGTATATAAGTGTAGCATAAAAAACCGAGGACCTTTGACCTTCGGCTTTCATTGAGCTAGTTGAAGTAATACAAGAAGTTGGACACAAAAAGCATAGCACTGTTGATAAAGAATAAGCACTGCAACATAAGAATGCTAGAATAAAAAATCAAAAGCTATTTGTATGTAGTCCTAGTACTAGTACTATAAATATTACAATATCCATTTTAAGACAATAAAGCACAAACGATAACAATGTATTAAGCTAGTGTATATTTAAATTTGTATTGTATATATTTTGTATTTGTATTTAAAGTATATATATGTACATGTATATATAAGTATGCAATATTTATATATATACGCGTACAGCACACAATATGTTGAACGCATGAGTTTTGATGAAAGAGAATAATAAACAAGACGAAGACTAAACTAGTTACAGAGTCGCAAAAGGCTCGCCAGAACAAAATCTGAAGAAAATTTTGATTTTTAGGCCAATGTGTTCAGTTGGAGGCCTATCGGAAAATTTTCATGGACGAACAACACAAAATTAAAAGCAAAATCCTTTGTCAGAGAAATAGTGGTTCCGGTTCCGGTTCCGGTACTTTTAAAATACCGGAACCGGAACCGGAACCAAAAAGTACCGGAACCGGAACCGGAACCGGAACTCCGGTCGATCCCTGATATATATATATATATATATATATAATTAACTGGTTGAGAAATTAAGGCAATATTTTTAAAAAATAAACTGATATGGCTCTACCTTGAAAATAAAAAAAAGGAACTATGTATATGATGCCGATGGACAGTTAGGGTGGATTTCACCACGGTGGTTTTTAAAAACCATGGTTTAAACTACGACTATGGTTTAAACCTGGTTTAGAAAAACCCGCTCGACAGAACATTTCGTTACGAAATTATTCTAAAATAGAGCAATTTCTAACGTAATGTTCTAAAAAACTGGGCTGACTGAGCACGTTAGACAATCAAATTCCTTAAACCTGGTTTAAACCATAGTTTAAACCTGGTTTAGAAAAACCATGGTTTAAACTGCTTTTCACCAAAAATTTAAAACTATGGTTTTTCAAAACCATAGTTTTAGATGACTAAACTAACAGAATTCTAGGATTTTTCTTGATAAAATGACTAATAAATGAAATAAATGGATAAAAAAGTGATACTGTTATTATATACTACGATGAAATTCCAAGAATATTTTCATGTTGTATGTAATATTAAAATTTAGTGTATAAAAATTAAGTAAATTTCGTTAGAAACTTCCTTATTAGTTATTACATTGCAATACTGTTTAGTGATTTTACAGGCTTTTGACACAGTCTTACAATATGAGAGGTGCATCCTTCACCTCACAGTTCACCACCTTAACTAGATTTTCAGTGTGAGGGCGTCTACCCATCCCCTCAAAACTGTACATACTACGACTACATACAGTATTTTGGTCGCCGCGTTCGACGGCCCCTTAAGGGGGACTACCAAAATTTGATTTTTTGTGTAAAATAGCGTGTATCGGCATAAAATAGACAGAAGTAGACAGACAAACAAATAGCCCTTTTACGCCCTGATTTCACCACCACCAGCTCACCACAGACTTCATGCTGGTAGACAATGCGTGCTTGCGTGCTTCAAGACCATTCCCTGATTTGAGCTGGGTGCCCCCCTAGAATCAAGACATGTCTTAATTTGAGGGGGCAGTAACCCCCCCACCCCTGAAATCAAGGCGTAAAAGGGCTATCTCTTCCGGAGCATTGTTCAGGCCAATTAGGTAGAATAAAGAAGAGTGTCATACTCTCCCCTATTATGTATATATGTACTCTTGATCATATTGAAATTAATTCCAACTAAAGTGATTTTAAGCAAAAATTAAAAAAATGAATACATAAAGTATAGTCAGGGTGGGGAAAAAAACATAAATAGGGAACTAAGGTTATATCTCTCGTCATGTATGAGATATCAATGAGAGTAAAAGTTGTAAAGATAGCTAGTACCTCCAGTCATCTGCACACTGTAAACACTATTCCAGCTACCACTGTAATTTACACTATAGCAGATTTAACCCATGTTTTTCCCCGCATAACGGGGAAAAAACATAAGGGTGGGGAAAAAACATAGTCTAAAATATTGTGTTTTTTCGTGGCTATGACATTATAGTACAACAAAAAGAACAGCACAGTCAGTTTTAACCTTATTACGTTTATTGCAAGAAAAATATTTGGTCAAATTGACCATTCTGGCACTTGCCAGGGGTGCCAAAATGAAACAGCATACACAACGCGAACCAAGCAACCGTAGTAGACCACTGAGCACTGTTTCGGATTAAAAACAATAGTTTTTAGTCAAAACAACGTTATACTCCCGTTCAGCACCTCAAATTAGCCTTTTCCACAGTTTTTCAACAAAACTAACAAAATTCAAAAATTTGGTCAAATTGACTATTCTGGCACTTTGCCAGGGCTGCCAAAGTGGAACAGTGCACACCACGCGGACCAAAAAATACCAACTGATAGCCCCACGCCTATGTATTAAGATGCAATAGAAATACAGAACGAGAGGTTATCCCTAAAAGCGTTATACATTGAGAAAATCATGAAAAATTATTTTTTCAACGATATCACGGGGGTGCACCAGTTCTGGCTAATAGGTAAATCTGACAGTAAAACTAATAGCACACTGAAATGCACAGTATAGAGGTTCATATTCGCATAAAAAACGACAGACCTCCATCTATAACCGTTAGAGCTGTAGTGCCCGTAGGTTGCCTAACACCCTAACACACGTAAATTACGTTCCAGACCCCCTTACCAGGCCTACAGTGACACAATTGACTCCAAAAGTAGAGATGCACTTACAACCCTACTACACTACCATGCATGCAAGAGATTAGACTTGGTCTGTTTGCGTGACTTCTCAAAAGTCGGCTAGAGTATATTTGTGACTGCCGTTTTTCGAAGCCCAAAAAGAGGTTTCCCCCCTCCCAGCAGAGTCAATAAACGCCAAATGCCAAGAACAAAATCTTTATATTTACTCTGTTGTCGACCAAAACATGTAAAAACATAAAAAAGTGCCTCGCCAAAAAAGATTTCTGGAGTTATGGCGCCGGAAAAAAAGACGGAAAAATCCGTGTTTGTGGGAGGCGATTTTTCATATCTCGGGTATATAATACCCAACCGATTTGCCTGAAATTCGGCCAGCATGTAGCCGTCCCCCAGGCAAGTACACACACCAAATTAAAACCATTATAATTTTTTAGTTACTAAAAAATTTAAGTTTGAAAACCTGCAATGTGGTGTGCCGCTCCTACTCTAGAAATCCTATCCTTTTGGAATGAAAGTCTTTTGGCAGCTACATAAGTCACGTCTTCCACAAGCTGCTGTTCCGACCATTTTTTGGCTTTTTTCGTGAAGGTTCGGACCATTATTATAAATGATATATAAATGCACCATTCATAGCCAAATCAATCAAATCTCAATCAGAAACAAAGGAAACAGTGTTTATAGGTGGCAGAATACCCGTTGAATCCGTTTCAAACATGTTGGAACTTTATATTTTGCTGAGGGGAAAAAAAACACACGCGGGGAAAAAACATACGATCGGGGAAAAAAACATGGGTGGGGAAAAAACATGCCATGTTTTTTTCCCCATTTTGGAGTAAAAAATGTGGGGAAAAAAACATGGACGAAATTCTGAAAATCTTTTATATATCAACGAAACTTGTATAGCAGTAAATAGACAAGTTAAAATAATACCCCCATGCAAAGTATGAGCTTCCCTATTTATCTGTGTCAAATTTTATAATCTTAGCAACTTCAAAAATTTCTTAGTTTTTGTGACGTTTTTTGGGGTGTCAATTTTCGTCGTCAGCTAAGCCATTGATTCTGCTTCAAATGTTATATTGTGATATGTGTGCACTGTCCAGAAGTCCAAATTTTATTTCCACTATGAGTTCTCTGTCTAGTATGTATGTACGCTCAGCCACAGGGCATGTTTTTTTTACCCCAATTTTCCGTCATGTTTTTTTCCCCACCCTGACTATACTTAAATTTATAACAACTTTGGCCGCCAAACACGCTGAACATGTTTTATTTAGAACAGGAAAGGTTAAATTAATAAAAGCATGAGTTGAATAAGCCTATTCCGTTACTCAAATAAACATTCGCAGCAATAACGCAGCAAAATTAATAAAAAGCTATCAAAAAATTTTACATTTTCATGTTGAAAAACCAGGTCTGAACGTGGTTTTATTTTTAATGGAAGAAAAACCATGGTTTAAACCTGGTTTAAGAAAAACCATGTTGGTGAAAAGGGGTTTAGAATGTTTGATTACGAAAAGCACGCGATCTGGCCGGCAGAACAAATTTCGAACAAAATTTAGTAACCATGCTTTAGACCAGGTTTAAGAAAAACCATGGTTTAAACCACCGTGGTGAAATCCACCCTTATTGTCAAACTCTGCAGAACCATAATGCTGTAGCCAACATATGTATGTGACTGGAATGTGTATGTGTTTGTTAATTGTTTGGTGGTGGTGTCTTGTGGTTGTGATTATTGTGGTGAGCTGTTTTTTCGGTTTTTCTGGTTTTGTCTTTAAAAGCAGATTTCTTTTGTGTGTTTTAGATTCCGGCTACGGGAATTACGGTAGACCCAACCCTCCGATGCCTCCAGGAATGAATCCTGATGTGTATAACTGGTTTCGTGCCGTTGATCAGGATAAAAATGGCCAGATTACAGTGGAAGAATTGCAACAGGCGCTGACCAACGGAAACTGGAGACCGTTTCAGATTGAAACGTGCAAATTGTTCATGAAAATGTTTGATAGAGATCACAGTGGGACAATCGGTAAGAAATTTTTATTCTGTATGGCGTATGCTTGTTTTTATTTTTTGAGACATGTATCAGGGTTGGCGCGATAGCGCCCTACCCTAGAATAGGAGAAAATCCACTCAATGCGGACTTTTGAAATTTAATTTTTTAATAACTTAAAATATATGCAAGCGAATGACTTTTAAATTGGTGTGTGTATCCGCCTAGTAGAAGGCTATTTGCCTGCAAAATTGGAGAGACTGGTTGAGTCTAACGTGAGATATGAAAAAAAGACTTGCAAACTTGACACTTTCCGTCTTTTTTTTTCAACAGCTCTACCGGACCGGACGCTTGTAGGATTGTCATGATTGTATGTTTTTCACATTTAGTTTGACCAAAGTTGCAAAGTGACGGGCCACTTTTTTCAATTTCGTCCCCGTTCGGTCTCTGCTGGGAGGGGGGGAACCCCTTTTTTGGGGTCCGAAAAAAATCAAAGTCCGAAAAATTTCTAGCCAACTTTTGAGAAGTCACGCAAGTGAGGTAGCCTCCATCTCTTGCATGCAGGGTAGTGTAGTGGTGCTATAGTGCATCTGCTATTTTGGAGTCGATCATGTAACTGTAGCGCAGGGGAGGGGGCTGGGAAGGTAATTCACGTGTATTATGGGGGTAGGCTACATCTGGGCAGTACAGCCAAGACTGTTATAGATGGAGGTCTGTCGTTTTGTATGCGAATATAAACCCATATACTGTGCATTGCAGGGTGCCCATAGTTTTGCTGTCAGATTTTCCTAGTAGCCAGAACTGGTACACACACCCCTGAACACGAATCTGGGGTTAGGTTTTGCCTAGGACCCCCTGGACCCGCCTATATGGACCCTCAGGGTGCCGCCCCTAGGGGGTCCTAAGGTGGTCAAATTTTTGAAATTGAGATTTTGTTGTCTCTAGGGGTAATTTGGGTCCCGGAACACGAATCCGAGGTCCATTTTCGTCTTGGACCCTTCTTAGTCCCCCTACGGCCTCCCAGGGTACCCCCCCCCCTAGGGGCTCCTAAGGGGTCAAATTTTCGAAATTGAGATTTTTATGTCTCTAGGGGTAATTTGGGCCCATGAACACGAATCCGAGGTCCATTTTCGTCTAGGAGCCTTCTTAGTTCCCCTACGCCCCCCCCTTCCGCTTCAGGGTACCCCCCTAAGCCCTAAGGGTCCTAACATGCCGGAACAAGTGGAAATTTTTCAACTAAAGCGGAAAAACGCATAGAATTATTATAAAAATGCCCCCATTGGGCATCACTGAGGTTAGACTAGGAGGTTCTAAAGCGGAAAAATGCAATCTCGCTCGTTAAAGATAATGGACAAGTTTGCTGTGAATAGGAAAAATTCATTTTGTTAAAGTTGGTGGACAAGAGCGATCAGAATAGCCAGCCCCATGACACATTAGCGCTTTCTGCACCCTATTCGCGCGGATTATAAAGTCAATATAGTTAAGACTTTTTGCCTTCTTAGAAATGAAAAGGTTTGTACTCTTGTAGACCGATGCAGAAATTACTGTTGACCAATAACAGAAAGTGACAATTATAAATGATAACTAAATACCAAATAGGCGAACTGTTCAGCCCATGCCAGGTGCGGTGCGGACATTACAGTATATATAACGTTGTAATAATTCGACCAATTAATATTATTATAAAAATGCCCTTCACAGAAGGGCAGCAATGTTAGTAGAATAGGAAAGCGGAAAAATGCTAATATACTTGTTAAACACTCGGGACAAGTTTTGCCGCCGAATAGGAAAACGCAGCTTGCTAAATGAAGCGGACAAGAGTTGTGTCAGAATAGGAAAACGCAGCTTTTTAAATGAAACGGACAAGACTTGCGTCAGAATAGCAATCGCCCTGCGACACGTCAGTGCTTTCTGCACCCTATTCGCGCGAATATTTAGAAAAAGCATAATGATCTATTAATGATTCTTGTGAATGTTCGACTCATTACAAGAATGTTTATTCCAGTCATGGCTTGCCTTTGTAAATAACATCAAGAACCAGCTATGTATACTATACTTTTCCGGCAACAGAGCAGCTCATGATAATGGCTGATTAGTTCCCGCGAATATGGTGCAGAAAGCACTGACGTGTCGCAGGGCGATTGCTTGACGCAAGTCTTGTCCGTTTCATTTAAAAAGCTGCGTTTTCCTATTCTGACACAACTCTTGTCCGCTTCATTTAGCAAGCTGCGTTTTCCTATTCGGCGGCAAAACTTGTCCCGAGTGTTTAACAAGCATATTAGCATTTTTCCGCTTTCCTATTCTATTAACATTGCTGCCCTTCTGTGAAGGGCATTTTTATAATAATCCTATCCATTTTTCCGCTTGAGAGATTCAGCTTCAAATCATGAAAATGGTATTCACCGGTATCACAGGGGGGGGGTTGCACAAGTTCTGGTTATTACGTAAATCTGGCAACAAAACAAATAGCACGCTGCAATGCACAGTAAATATATGGGTTTATATTCGAATACAAGACGACAGGAGTCCATCTATAACTGTTTTGGCTACACTGCTTATTTTTTAGAAGAAAACTATTCTTTTTCCTCACAACAACGTTATATTCACGTTCAGCACCTCAAATTAACCTTTTTCACAGTTTTTCAACAAAACTAAGAAAATTCAAAAATTTGGTCAGTTTGACATTCTGGCACTTTGCCAGGATTCCAAGGTGGAACAGTTCTTACGACGCGGACCAAACAGCATCAACTGACACGCCTGCGCCTATATATTGAGTTGCAATATAAAAACAGACCAAGCCGTTATCTCTTAAAGCGTTATACATTGATGAA
Source organism: Trissonchulus sp. WLG1_4 (assembly GCA_030248245.1). Taxonomy (NCBI): domain Eukaryota; kingdom Metazoa; phylum Nematoda; class Enoplea; order Enoplida; family Ironidae; genus Trissonchulus; species Trissonchulus sp. WLG1_4. The sequence goes on from JASANF010011042.1 coordinate 7,766, forward strand.
ATCATGAAAAATCATCTTTTCAACGGTATCACAGGGTGGTACACCAGTTCTGGATACAACGTATATAATTGCGGCAACAAAACAAATAACACGCTGCAATGCACAGTATATATGGGCTTATATTCGAATACAGGAGGACAGGCCTTCATCTGTAACCGTTTTGGCTGTACTGTCTACATATTTCCTAATGTATAGTACACACAACCGTACTTGACCACTGAGCACTATTTTGGAAGAAAATACTAATTTTTTTGTCAAAATAACGTTATATTCGCGTTCAGCACCTCAAATTACCCCTTTTCGCAGTTTTTTGACAAAACTGAAAAAATTCAAAAATTTGGTCAAATTGACCATTTTGGCACTTTGCCAGGGTTGCCAAAGTGGAACAGCGCATACAACGCACACCAAAACGTATCAAATGACACACCTGCGCATATATATTACGTTGCAATAGAAATACAGAACGAGCAGTTACCCATTAAAGCGTTATACATTGAGAAAATCATGAAAAATCATGTTTTCTATGGTATCACAGGGGGGTGCACCAGTTCTGGCTACTACGTAAATCTGACAACAAAACTAATAGCACGCTGCAATGCACAGTATATGAGTTTATATTCGAATACAAGACGACAGGCCTCCATCTATAACCGTGTTGGGTGCACTGCCCGTAGGTAGCCTACCCCCATAATACACGTACAGTACCTTCCGAGCCCCCTCCCCAGTGCTACAGTGGCACGATCGATTCCAAAATAGCAGATGCACTACAACCCCACTACACTACCATGCATGCAAAAGATCAGACTTGGGCTGTTTGCGTGACTTCTCAAAAGCTGGCACATATTTTTTCCGGACTTTGCCATTTTTCGAGACCCAAAAAAGGTGTTTCCCCCCTCCCAGCAGAGCCAAAACGGCAAAAGCCTAGAACATCATTTTGCTAATGCCTCTATTCCCAACCAGATTGAATATAAATAGAACAAAAAAGTGCCCCGCCAATGTGTATTTCTTGAGATTTGCGACCGGGAAAAAAAAGACGGAAAAATCCGAGTTTGCGGGAGACGATTTTTCATATCTCGGGTAATACCCAACCGATTTGCCTGAAATTTGGCCAGCATGTAGCCGTCCCCCACGCAAGTACACACACCAAATTAAAACAGATTTGCTTGCATAAATTTTCAGTTATTAAAAAAATTCATTTTAAAATCTCGCAATATGGTGTGCGGGTCCTATTCTAGGGTTTGGCGCTGTCGCGCCAACCCTGATATGGTTTGTATTGTAGTATCATTATGCAATCAAGCTTAATATGTTAATGAGATCAAACGACAAGTGATTGATACTCGCTCTTACGACACGCGCTAGAGACGAAATACTTACAAATTTCTGCGTGTCTGTTACAATCTATCTAACGTAATATTAGCGTTTTCGGAAGCTGACTGTTACGAATGATTCGCTCGAATAGGGTGCAGAAAGCGATAATGTGTCATGGGGCTGGCTATTCTGATCGCTCTTGTCCACCAACTTTAACAAAATGAATTTTTCGTATTCACAGCAAACGTGTCCATTATCTTTAACGAGCGAGATTGCATTTTTCCGCTTTAGAACCTCCTAGTCTATGTTAAGAAGTTTAGAACCTCAGTGATGCCCAATGGGGGCATTTTTATAATAATATAAATAGATATTCATTTTGTGCCAGGAATGTAATGGGGTCAAAATTTTGGGCATGAAACCTCTCCGGTCAAATTTTGAGGACGAGCAGCCTCCGGTTTCATCCATGGTTGACCATAAATAACCTAATTTTTCGAAAAAATGGCATGTTTTTAACATTTTGCTCAGATTTTTGCGATCCTTCCTCCCTGGGCTCTCGATTTTATGAGGTGTCTCCCCTTATATATTGTATATGCATAGAAGATGATACATGAACAGTATTAATCTGTTTTTGTATAACCTGGTAGCCCATCATACACCGTTTTGCTGGATAACCATATCGTTCTGGGACTGGTCTCCGAGTCCAGCTTGAATGACTGTTTAGCATTAACGTATTTTTATTTTTAGGCATTGAGGAATTTGCTTCCCTATACAAATATGTGAATGATTGGAAATCATGCTTCGAACGATTCGATACTGACAGATCTGGCTCCATCGACATGAATGAACTCACTCAGGCTCTGCGAACATTCGGATACAATTTAACGTGAGCCGCAATATTACAAGAATTAAGTATATATACATTGGTTTTGTATGGCTGCGAAATTAAATTCTTTTTTTCTTCTTCCACAGTTTGTGAAGATATATAATATATCGGGGGCCTTTTCAAAAAATTATCTGTTATCACTTTTCAGTTATCCATTGTTTGCAGTTTGCACGAAAGTTTTGTAATATTGTGTTAAAATTTTTTGAATTGTGTTAAAGTATATACACTTTAACGCAACAACAATGCTAACTGCTCGTTCGAAACAATGCTAAATTTTTATTGGAGAATAATCGAAATTGGAAACCAAAAAACCTAGAAAATTACACACCCGGCGAGGGTCTAGTCGCATACAACTTAGCAAATTTTTGAATTTTTTGACATTATACAAACTGCCAGTTGCCATATTTACTAAAAAGATCATTTTTGCGACAATAAAACAATTAAAACGATGCACTAAACAGTGTAGAAAGCAAATAACAGTGCACATTGTATACAATGTATACCCAGAAAAAATTTCCCGGGGGGGGATGACTTTTCAATTGTTTGTAATGGGTTAAAATGCACTTTATATCAATTTTAACACGCAAAACGCCTTACAAACGCAGGATTACTAAACCACAAAGTTGCAGGGGTCTGGGGGCGACAGCCCCTAGAAAAAGTGATGGATGGAAATTATAAGAAGAAGTGATGGAAAAAGTGTGTGATGGAAGCGTCTCACCAGACAGCGTGTTACACAACTAAATGTAGCATAATATGCACGTGTAGACTAGTGATGTGGATCGGATCGGATCGGTCCGAAATTTTGATGCCGATCCGATCCGGATGCTTGATTGGCGATCCGATCCGATCCAGGCCCGGATCGGTCAATCCGATCCGATCCGCCGATCCGATCCGATTAAACATTACGTAACCTTGATGAAAGCTAAAAAATGTTTTGTAGAATTGTTATTGTTTAAGGTGGTAATTGCGTTTTCGAGGTTTTTGTGATTTCTATGTAAACTTTGCGCCACCAGTACTCAAGTTATAAGTGACGCCTGAGCATAAATTTTTGGGACAGCACTGTAAAGGTCAAAATCCCCAGGCATGTCTCTCACTTTTTCGAAATTTCACCTGTGGACATTTTTAGAGGGTTTTAATTACAAGAAAATATCTTAAATTTTCGGTGCATTTGCTTTTCAGCTATTTTCTCAGTAAATTGACTAGTTATTAAAAAAGTGGGGGACATGCCTGGGGATTTTAAACATGTCAAAAACCTTACCAACTTTTAGCCCCAACAGGTAATCGTATGATTCAGAGCTGTGGCGCAAACTTTTTGTAAAAAATTGTAACATTTTGGAAAGGACCTTTCTTTAGTCGCTTATACTGGAAACAAAATCACAGGTTAAATTTCAATACATGGCATACATTTAGGAATGATATTGTTCTACCTAATGCAAAAGACCGCTTGTGATTTGAATTTGTAAACGCTGAGCTATGGCCTTTCAAAAAAACACCTAAAAACGCAATTACCCCCTTAAATATGATTTATTATAATGAGTATATTGCTTTAAAATTTAATGAGTTTGTATATAAATGATAAGATGGCATTTTTGTAATGAGAGCAACTTAGACAATCCCACGACCAAAATTTTGATTAATTGGAATGGAAATGTCTTGACAATTCTGGATCACTACCGCAGGTCGTGGATACCCACGGGCACCCACTTCAGGCTGCGCGGGTCGCTGCATTTGGTCAAACCGGCGAAAAAATTCTGAAATTTTTTTACGTATACAATCCAATCTGGGTACATAAATTTGGTTACCATTCGGTTAATGTAGGTAGCAATGTGAACTATGTACAGCTGTATATACACTGTGCCAATTGTACAGGGGTATCTGCTAAAAACGATCGATCATCAGGTACGGTATCTTAAAATGGTGGGTCAAAGTTGGTCGTGGTCAACTTTGACGGCGCGGGATGGATCGTTGGTTACCCACAAGTGTCAAACCGCGGGCTGGGTTGGTTTGCGGGTAGAAAGTGTTGATCCGCGTCGATACCCAACTCTTGTGTTAACGAAAAGAATTTTGAAAGATTGTTTTTGTAGGCGAAAATTAAGATATATATGTATTTCTAAACATTTCACATCACACATTTAGTACGCGTCTTCATGCAACTTCAATGATGAGAAACCTCGCCTCCACTTGCATATGGTATATGCATACACTGTATATACGCTTTCGCTAATATAAAACCGATATTTTGACAATTTGAGTAGTAGTTATACTTGTGCGTTTGAGTGATCGCTCAAAAAGTTTGTTGTAATTACGCAAAATTTTTGGCAATTTACGAAATTTTGTGGTCGAGACTCAAAATTTATATTACCGATCCGGATCGCCGATCCGAAATTTTATAGCCGATCCGATCCGGCAAATTCAGCGATCCGATCCGATCCGACCCCCGGATCGGCGATTCGATCCGATCCGGCGATCTGATCCACATCACTAGTGTAGACAATATGCAAATGCAGCATAATGTACTTGTGTATACATGCATAGGCTTTAATGAAAGATAATAACAAGGAATAGTAAGCCACAGAGTCGCAGGTCGCAGGGGTCAAAAAATTTGGAAAATTTTTAATTTTTAGGCCGAATTTGGTCAATTGGAGAAGTATCAGAAATTTTTTCCGGCCGGACTATAAAAACCAAAGGGGGAAGCCTTGCAGGGTTTTTTTTTGAAAACGGAAGGTGTGTCCAAGTTGTGTCCGGCGAAAAAAAATTGTGTCCCGTAAGCGTCGACTGTGTCTGGGTATATACCAGTTCGGCCGTTCGAGTCAAGTATATAATAATAATAAGCCGCCGCCCCCCCCCCCGAATTTTTTCCGGCTGAAATATGACTCAAGGGACCCCCGCTTTGGTTTTTATGGGCGGCCAGAAAAACTTCCCTTACGTTTACGTCTCCAATTAACCAAATTCGGCGTAAAAATCATCAATTTCTCCAATTTTTTTTGAGGCTGTCGCCCCCACAACTCTATACCTTCGTGTCATTTCATAAAGTAAAAATAAATGTGCAGTGGCGTACCCATAAATTTGCAAATCGGGTACAGCCAAAAGTTTTAGCCACGCTAGTAAGTGAAATACAGAATTCATCTATGATGGTCGCGCGGTTTTGCAGCGGGGAAACTAAAACCAAAAGGAAGACCCACATATGCAAGCGTTTTGCATGAGTAGATGCAACATTTTCTTCTTCTGATGGGCGGCCGATCAGGGCTTTGAGGCTCTATACACGCCGGGCGATAAGCCCGGTGTCCCGGAGGAACTGTAAAACGTCTACTGGGCAGTCTCGTAACATTGCTAGGTTTGCGTAGGGCCCCATGGTTCGCAGTCTCTGTTGTGTAAGGGCAGGGCATTTGATAAGCACATGCTCCAGGTCCTCTGTTTCGTTTGCCTGGCACCTCTGGCAGGCCGGTGACGGGTAGTTGGTGGGGTCGATGGTATTCCTGTATGAGGCGAGCATCCAGGTTTTGCCGGAGCGCAATCTGCTCAGCAGGACCCGGTCGTGTCTTGTCAGTCCGGCTTCGCTTCTAGAGGGTGCAGGGCCTTTTGTCCCATATATGGCTCGAGCGCGGGTGTGGTGTAGTGTGGAGTGCCACTGATTTTTCACGTAGCGGTTAATGACTACTTTCGCCGTGCTAAAATCAATTGGTTCTTCGATCTGCGGCGAAAGTGTGCCTGCCTTGGCCAAGGTATCAGCCTTTTCATTTCCTTTGATTCCCGAGTGTCCCGGTACCCATTGCAGTGTAATGCTGTGGTCTCTGAGTTCTTCTAGACATTCCCGGATATTGGTGATCAGATGGCTGAAACTAGCTCTTAAGCCGCTGTTGATTAGCTGGATTACTGACTTGGAGTCTGAGCATATGAGAATTGTGCACCCGGCCGGGAGGTTTGGTTTCATTTCAGTGAGCCACTGGAGACTAACCGCTACGGCTTTGAGTTCGGCTCTAAAGCTAGAGTAGTATGAGCCAGCCGGGGAGACTAACTCAACAGGTTCTCGACCGTCGCGGAAAGTAATATATACTCCACTCCCGCCGCACTTAGTAGCTTCGACCGCTGCGCCATCAGTCCAAACAGTTATATCAGGTTCTGGCAGGGCGGCTAGCATTGCTAGGGCTGCAGCTTTGCGGGCGGTGGGTGGGTCCCAACGCCTTGTTTCTTGACTTAGGTTAGGTCTAGCTTGGATACTGAAATGTCGGCGTGCTGGTGGAATGTGGCTTATGGCTGTGAGTGGCTCCCGCGGCAGGGTCTCTAGACCCGCCCGGCTTACTAAGCTTTTGCTGACTTCGCGCCAAGAGGGTTGGCTTTTTAGTGTTCTGCTGTCCTGAGGCTGAGCTGAAACTATCTGGCGCCGTGGGTTGTTCGGATTTAGCCTGAGGGACTTCTCGTAGGCCACTGCTGTTAGCTGGTCGGATCGCAGGCGAAAAGGGATCAGGTTGCCCTCTAGCTGTAAGATCTCAACCGGTGCACTTTGGTAGCAGCCACTTATCACTCTTGCCGCCTGATTCTGTATCTTCTCCAGGGTTTCCCGGTGAGTGTTGGATGCGACTGGCATCCAAACGCCAGCGAAATATTCTATGTCTGAGCGGATGAAGGTCATGTATAGCAAGCGCAGATCCTCTTTTTCACAACCCCAATCCGTTCCAGCTAAGGCGGTCAGTATTCTTAGTCTCGGCCAGGCTTTTGTCCGGAGTTTCTGGACATGTGCACCGAAATTCAGCAGTCTGTCAAACGTGATTCCTAGGAATGTCGGGTTGGCATTGTATGGAACAGTCTGGCCATTGATAGTGATATGTGGTACTATGCTAGCTTCTTTATTCCAGGTAGTGAAGGTGCTGCATTCACATTTCTCCACGTTGATTTCCAGGTTCCATCTTGTTGCCCAGTTTTCTATTGTATTTAGGGCCGCTTGGGTTGTTGTCGTTGCTTCGTGGATGTTCTTGGTTTGGGACCAGATGGCTAGGTCATCAGCAAAAAGTGAAGCATTGATACCATTCGTTGCGTCGGCCAGTATGTCATTTATAAAAATCAGGAATAGCAACGGTGACAGGCAGCTGCCTTGAGGGACCCCTTGGTGGAGCTTTCTAGGAGAACTTAGCCTTCCGTTTACGTCCACTTTGGCCGATCTGTCACTCAAAAAGCTACGAACCCAACGAACGCAACAGACAGGGATTCCAATTTCCAGCATTTTGAAGAGCAGGCCGGGCTTCCAAACCGTGTCGAACGCTCTTTTAAAATCGACTAGCACCAGTACAGTCCGTTTGGCTGGTTTTTTTTCCTCTGAAGCCGTCTGTTATAGATTGAACTAGTCGCAAGACTTGGTCTTCTGTAGACCTCATAGGTCTAAAGCCGGCTTGACATTGGTTCAGCTTCTGTCTGTCTTCCAGCCAATGGAGTAGTCTGTTCTGTACCATGCACTCGAAGAGCTTCGCGATACAGCTGGTCAAGCTAATGGGTCGATACGAGCTAACCTGGTCTTTTGGTTTGCCTTTTTTTGGAATAGGAATGATCTTGGCTCTTCTCCAGGAGGCTGGGGTTTGGCCAGTCTGCCATGATAGGTTGAACAGTTTGAGCAGTAAGGATTTGGCCACTCCTGGATTTTTGTAGCATTTCATTCGTCACTTCATCTAGGCCTGCAGCTTTTTTTGATTTGAGTTGTCGTAGGGCCAGTTCGAATTCAACCGGCGAGAACTCTTCACACAACTCCGTTTCACAGTTACATGAGCGCTTCAGTGATGCTTTGACCATATTTTTCAGTTTCCGGTGTTCTTTTGGTATTTGGGTGTGGCTGATGTTAGCATATTCTTTGGCAAACCCCTGCGCTTTCTCTTTGTCACTGTTCAGGAGTCGGGCTCCTCTTTTCAGGCCCTCATCGGTGTTGACTGTTTCCTTTAGGCCGGCAATGGATCTGATGACCCGCATAACTTTGGCTGGGTCAGACTTGGCATCGAGAGTTGACGCGTATTTTTGCCAGTTGTCCTGTTTGGCCTTGATAATTTCTGCTCTGAGCTGTCGTTGTCTCTCATGCCATTGCCGTTTTTTGTCTTCTGAGTTGTTCTCTAGAAATGCCTTTCTTGCTAGTCGGCAGGCTTCCAGGGTGCTGGTTAGTTTATCACTCCACCATGCCTTGGGCTTCTTTCGGCGATTTTTCGGTATTGCTTGCATGGCCGCAGTAGTAATGGCCTTGGTGATTTGCTTACTGCGCTTGTGCACATTAGCATTAGCATCGGTTTCTGTCAGGTTGGTGCTGACTTCGGCTTGAAACTTGTCCCAGTCGGCTTTGCTGTAGCAGTAGAAGCGTTTCGGCGGACGGGAGGTCAGGGGGGCCGTTAGCATTAGGTCACAGATGATTGGGTGGTGATCTGACAGTGGCACGTCCAAGGTATGCCAGGTATACCGTTGGTCCCATGTAGATTTCAAGACTGTAATATCAGGGGCTGACCCCCTGCCCGTGTGGGGGTTGAGCCTGGTTGGCTCACCATCGTTGGCAGGGAACATATTATGGGCTACCATCCAATCTACTATAGCCTCCCCTTCTGCATCAGTCGGCTGGATATTGTCCCATGCTTGCGCGTGGGCGTTAAAGTCCCCGCATATCACTGTTCTTGGCCCACTGGGCAGGTATTCAGGGTCAAAAGATTGATTCCGCTGGTCGATTCCGTCATTCGTTATTGGGGGGACGTAGACGCTGCACACTGTAATAGGTCCAGACTTGGCTTGTATATGCACAGTAACACCATCAGTGGTCGTATCTGCTGGCGATGTGGGTCTGGTTTCCGCCCGGGTGTAGCCTATTCCGTGCTTCACGCAGACAGCCACTCCTCCTCCCACTAGGTTTTCTTGTCTAGCAGTCCGCCTGGTTTTGTGGGTTTCATTATACCCATTCAGCCTTATCGTTTCCCCATTTTTTAGCCAGGTTTCTTGCAGCAGTATTATGTCCACATTAAGGTCTTCAGCCAATTTTTCCAGCACAGCCCGTTTGGGTTTGATAGCCCCAACATTCCACTGCAGCAATCTCAGACTGTTTTTGGGTTTTGTTGGAGCAGCGGTGCCGGCGCAGGTCACCCACTTGCGACTGGTCGGGGGACTGGGGGACTGTGGCCGGGTAGCCTGCGTCGTACTGCTTGGGTTCTGGGATGGACACATTTTGCAAACAAATGAGTCAACTTGTCGCTGAGACAGAGCACTAAGTTCAATACCAGAATAGCCGGCGCAGGTGCCGGCATGGACCCACTGTTTACAGCAGGTGCATTTGATCGAGTAGCCAGCGTATCCTACGCCTGACTTACAAACCGCACATGGCCACCGTGGGAGTGGCTTGGGACCAGGGTTTTGTTCTATATCTCCGGCACAGAGGATTAGGAGGGCCCAGTAGACCGGATTACCGGGCCCCCCTAGCAAAAACCCGCCACAGCGGGTGTAGAGACTGCCCAGAGCGTGTATACAGTTGCGGGATAGCCGCGGGAGTTGACGTCCATTTGGTTGAAGGGGGGGCTTGGGGGGCCACCTCCTCCGTAAGCCGCTCCACTGCGGCAAAGCGGACGTCGTCGGAGCAGAAAACAAGCGAAAATTACAAAACTGCTCGACAGAAAAGGGTCCAAAAAGCTCAGCGAAAAGCTTAAATTCGAAAACTATAAGATTTTTGACCATTCGAGTCGCAAATTTACTAAAAAATGTCATTTTTGCTACGATAAATCAGCTAAATGGATACATTAGAAAAGTGTATTAGCAACAGCAAATATATATCATATAACATATAATGTAATCTATATATATACACATGCACACGCTTTAATGGAACATAAAAGCAAAAAACATTGAGCCACAAAATTGCAGTCCCGCGGCAGCCCCTAAAAAAATGGGGGAAATTTTCGAATTTTAGTCTAAATTTAGCAATTGGAGAGCGTGTTGAAAACTTCTTTCGGAACGGAACCAAGCATTTCCCACCATATAAGATGAAAAAGGGATTGTCACGGGTTTCTCGAGAGGTGTGTCCAAATTGTGTCCGGCAGAAAAAAATTGTGTCCCGCAAGAAAAACTGTGTCTGGACACACTCCTGGACACAAAAAAGAAACCTTGAACTCCTTGTGTAAAAAAATCATTCTGAAAAAATTTCGGGGAGGATTCTCCCCATCTGCCCCCTCTGGGTACGCCCTTGATTGTGTATAACCATATGCTCCTGCCATGCTTTCTTGAAAGAAAAAAGCAAGGAACAGTGAGCCACAGTGCTGCAGGGTTCTGGGGGACCCCTTTTCAATCTTGATCTTGAGAAACGTCAAAAAAAAGAAGCTTGGACACGCTCTCTAGTAATATATTGTTTAACCATTATCAGGTTATTATTGGTGTTTTCCAATTATATACTCAGATGATTCTTTAATTTTCATATTTTTTGCAGTCCCCAGTTGATCCAATCGACCATGTCTCGTTACGACCACCAGCGCCGGGGTTACATTCTCTTGGACGATTTCATCCAGCTCTGCGTTCTACTTCACAATTTCACTGAAGCCTTCAAAGCTCACGACCGAGATCGCACTGGAGTCGGCCAAATTGCATTATGAAGACTTTCTAGCAGGATTGTTATTAATAATACTTAAATTTTCATACATTCTATTGCGGTCGTATCTAAATTTTATAAGTTAGACTGACCAAGTTCTACTTTTAACACAAAACATGGTTTATTTTGAATGCCATATTTGTATAACAGGAAAATTTAATCTGTTGATTTGATTGCAGAGCCAACGGTAAAAGAGCCAAATTTTGTGTCTGGCTGATGTGATTTTTCGTTTGAAGTTGAAATTGTTCTGTGAAACGTTTTCAAAAGTTTTGTAACTCAGCATTCAGATGCGCAGAAATGTTTTGTATATAAACTTTTTTTGATTCCACGAACCTAATGGATCTTGATACTGGGTAGATCATCCTAGCGATACTGGATACCAGAATACTGCAGCTCTTCGTCATAAATATTGAATATCCTTCATGATGATGAAATGCGAGAAGAAAGTTCGATGTTATCCGCCGTATTCCAATTTTTACTTGTGACGTCTTTTACTTGAATTTTCGACTTTTTTGAAAAATAACTAAAATTTTTTGCCCAGGTTTGTAAGATATTACGAATAAATTTTCTGTTTAATAACCATGCGCTTTTGCGGTTATGCTGATGTTATTGTTTAACAGCTATCAACTAATCTTTTAAATACGT
>JASANF010011043.1:0-12829 GCA_030248245.1 Trissonchulus sp. WLG1_4
TGATCACCTCTTTGCTCGGACCTGTTTAAGCTCACCGCTTAACTTCACAATATAATAATAGTTAATGTTGCTAAGGAACTTACGCAGAACTGTAACTACTTAACTTACCGGATTAACAGAAAACTCTATAATCTAATAAGTACTAGGACCAGTTAATGTAGTGACAGTATATACCATTTCAGGACAATTTGAGTAGATGCTGAAAAGCAGTGATTGAAGTCCTAATTTAGGCATATCGATAACAGTCTATGATTTTATATTTAATATGCATATTTTTGGCGTTTGCTGCTTTACCTGCTCTAACGGTTTAGTTCCCTTTGCCCTGACGCAGGTACCCAAACATCTACAGCATCGCAGGATGTAGACCCAGACCCATCGCATCAAGGCAAATAAGTCTTTGCCCCAGGAATTCAGAAGACATAGGAGACATGGAATACCTAAAAGCAATTGATTAGGGTCGATTCATGCTTATAGACTTAATTACGTCGTAATTCGATTGAGATCGGCTTAAGGTGTGATCTCTTTATCACGTTAATTTGCCGTTGAAAAACAAACGGCTGTATTGTAAGTAGAAATCGAGCATGAGTCATTGAATTGGAAATTCATTGACAAAATTAATCAGTGAATGAACTGATTCTAGGAATCAAAATTAGTTAATGGATTATAAATGACTGAACTTGAGCGTTTTATTAGGGTAGATTCATCGTTACAACTCTATGTATGTTCATTTGAAATCATCGTATGCATTTTTATTAATTATTCAATGAATTCTTTGATGTTTTAATTATTTTATTTCGCCTGGTAAACATATTATGGCCGTAAGTTTGGATACATCAGGTTTATCACATTTTAGATCACATCAGATTTTAAACAGCAGGTAGAGATAAGTTTTTTTATAAGTATGTATTTATAAGCTAACTACAAACTAACTAAAATTAACAACTTCTGAAAAAGTTATTTACCTTTAGTTAACTTTAGGTAGAAAAATGACTAACTAACCAATCAAGGAGTAGAATATGGCGAATACTTGGCCGTTCGCGGTAACCGGTGTCATATGACCATAACCTGAAACATCGTTAAAACAAGTTTCATTGACATTCGTGTTACGCACCTATACAAATACCGACAAATGTGAATATGTGAATTGCGGAGATTTGCTTGACGGAAATTCTTTGTGCCATAAAGCGCAGTGAATGTTTTGATGTTATGAAAACATAATTATTGCATTGTAATAGTGCTAAAATAAATCAGTAAATAAAAATAAAAGCAATCATTCATCAATTCATTAAGAAAAAAAGAAAAAATAATATATAAATATATAATAATAATATAAATATATAAATAAAAGTGATGTTTGTGGTGAGCGTTTGATGACTCGAAAATTTTGGTTGGAAAACTTCAGAAATGTTCAAGTTGTTCAAATTATTTTCCGGTTTGCACCGTCGACTTTGCGTTATTGCGAATTTTGGTCGGTACAGTAATCCAGTAATTAATATTCACAAACCAATAGTTGTATATAAGGTAACGGCAAAAAACGTTGCATTCCAGAGCGTCCATTGAGATTCTTCTGGCTGTTTTTCGATGCCGAACTTTCCAGTAACAAATTTCAGAGTAGCCAAAGCGGCGGAAAACTGGCTAGGCACCGTCGGAAAAGTGTCATTTTTGATTTCGCAAAAAGTCAAAATTTGTGGCGTCAACGCTAAAAGTTTTTCATCGTAGTCTTTGTTATCTTCAACAATTGTATCCACTTCGTTGTCGTATTCGAAATGTTTGAAAAAAGCTCCACCAATCACGGAATAAGCAATAAGTAGCAGAATTGGCAATAGTTTGAAGAAAAAAGCACTGGTAAAACATTCACATAATCGGGCAAAACATGAAGAGGTGGGTTTTATTGCAACCGGTTTTGTTGTCATCATTGGAAAAAATAGAATTGTCAGGTTGTTGCTGAAAACTATGTCAATTAAATTAATGAACAATTAAAGCAATTAAAAAAGCAAAAAAACTACCAATGATAAAAATCATTTACGACCCCGGGTGTTTTATTGTTGCCTGTAGATCCAAACAGGGGCATTATTCACTGCAATTACTTTATTCAAGACAAGTGCTTTATTAGAGGTAATACGGTATTAGCAAATTATGCAGAACACAAGCGCAAAAGATTTTTATGTTTAGACTGCTGAAATTTTCTTTTTGAAAACAATTAGAACAGTGAGTTTAATCAAACGTTCCATGTGTATTTCATGCGAACATGACAAATGTAGCGATCGATCGTCAATTTAGACTTGGATAAACTAAGATCTTTTGTAACTCCTTCATGTATGATTATTGTATTATAATGACTCGTTTCAATTAAATTTGTCTTTTTCTGCATGCGAGCTGTTAATGGAGTTTAAGTCTCCCATTCAGTAAAAATTTCACTGATTTTCTTCTTTTTTGTAATTTTTTTATTAATTAAAATTATTGCATAAATCATAAAAATATAGCAAGAAAACAATAAGTATGAAATAGTGCTTCACTCAGCAATAGAAAATACTACTGAGAAGCTTGAACGAAGCACACTACTGAAAACACTGACACGTTTGCAGTCAAAATCTGGACAATTTGGCAACTTTAAGCGAACCAAATTAACAGCTGTTAAACTCAGTCAAATTTATACTCACAAAAAGTCTCTCCAGTACATTTTATTGGCAGAAGCATACAGTTTGAGGAAAGTGGTTGCTAGCAAGTTGTATTTTAACAAAAGCAGTTAAAAGGCAGCAATACTTCAAGTTTAGCCTCAAAAAATTGCCTCAATTGACTGCAGAAACTGGCTATTGAAACGCAAAGCTTCTAAAATTTCGATAAAAACCTTCACAAGGAGCAAATCTACGTAAACTGATTGCTAAACGTGTATTCCTCGCATATAAGCAGTGTAATAATATGCGTACATACATATAGGTAAGGTTTTTACGTGTCTTTTTTGGTAGGTAAAATATGACTGCAATTATAACAGTTGTTAAGTCATAACGAAACGTCATTGAAAACATTTGACAAATAGCACCGGAAAATGATTATAATTTAATTATTATTTCAGAAGGAAGACAGATGCTAGTTGACAAAGTAAGTAGCGACTAGTGTCAAGCACAATGCAGCGCTATGTCATTATTGCTGTTTTCAAAACTATAAAATGTATATAGAAGAAGAGTGAGACACTTTCACAGCTTGCCTACAGAAACACGCATTTTGATGTGAAGTTAAATCCTGACCTGAGCAAATGCGCAACTTGTGGTAAACACAGTTTAGTATTTTATCGCTGTTGACCCATAAGTTATGTAGTAGTTATCAATCTTACGCCAAGAAGGTGTTGAGCACTGTTTGGCGCACTGAAACACCTTTTTTTTTGTTTTGGAATTATACCAGGCTACGAGTTGCAACTCCAAAACTAAAGTATTCGTCAGCTTCTTATAGCTTCTTATGGGGGGCCTACCCGTATAAGTGAAAATTTTAGATTCTCCGATTCGCTTCAAGCTTGCAGGAAATTATAACATTATAAGAGCATAATAAAAACAAAACAAACTAAAACAAACAACAGATAAAAACAGAAACGAAACTAAATCATTTGAAAGTTTATAAAGTTTCGATTTAGTTTTCACGACTTTGAAAAAGAAAAAGGACAATATGGTAAAACAGAATCGCATAGGAGTCAAAAATAACTGCAAGTTTGTGTTTATTAATGAAACTGAAGATGGATTTTATTTGCCACAGATTATGGTCAGGGTGGATTTCACAAAGGTGGTTTTACTAAACCATGGTTTAACGTACGTTTTTATATTATTGCCACAGAAATATCGCCTGATTCGCTAAAAACTTGGGTGGTTTGATAAAATCTACGAAATTCATAGGGAATCAGGCGATATTTCGTAATGAAATTATGTGGAAATCATAGATATAGAAATCATAAAAAAGCATGGTTTAGTTAAACCACCTTTGTGAAATCTGTTTCTGCTAGTTGAGTGCTTTTTTGTCGTATAATTAGCTTCCAAAAATAACATGCTATTTTCAAAATTCATTTATTTTTATTTAAATTTGATTTATTTATGTATTTTTTTGTTTTATTTAAATCAAGCAATCCGTAGGCAAGCTATGCACTAAACACAACAATAACTATTTATTAAGTTTCTAGTGATAAAATGTGGGCAACAGTGTTTATTGTATTTTTGACTTCTCGTTTGTCGCAAACTGCAGGATTATGATAAAATAGCTGAGAACAACAGATCCAATCTGGAACAAAAACAGTGTTACAGTCCGCATGATTCTTTAGTTCATTTGTTGGCTTAGTTGACCTAAGCTCAAAATTAGTCCAAATTAGAGTAAAGGCCAAAACTGCTATTCATTGTTCGTCGCATATTTTGTCATCTATTGAGTTTATAAGCATAAATTTAGAAACCGTTTGTTTTTACATAACAATAATTTGTTCAGGTAGCATAGTAAAATACGTTTGCTGCCAACGCTTGGCTTGTCATTAACAACTTAGGTACATATATTTTTCGAAGGTTTGATATACACTTGATTTTTCCTGTCGCTACCACAGTAGCGACAGGACCTTACATTTGATTTGCCCTAGCGAATTACACGTCTTACGTGTATTCGCTAGGGCTAATGTGTGTGTGTGTTTCTGTGGAAAATTACTGTGCTGTGTGATTGTGTTTTGTATGTGTGAGCTGGCCCGGGCGGCCAGCCAGCTAGCATCATTGTTGTTGCTAGCTTTATTTACTTTCTGCTAGCTTTTTAAGGCCATTATGTTTTATATTTTGCCTTCAAAACTAATAATATTACAACTCTAAAGTTTCAATGCACTGCTTACCAAAATTATGTTTTATATTTTACTTCCAAAACTACTAATATTACTACTACTCCAAACTTTTAAGTATTTTAAAAACTTTTTGCTTTTGCAGGTCACCGCAAAAATATTCTGCAAAACTTTCTCTTAACTTATTTTTTTAATATTGTTTATATTCATACAAATATTTTGTACCTTTTTTACAAGTGCTTACGTTGTTTTGATTACTAATTTACGTGCGTGAGATGCATAAATCATCTAAAATTAACTGTGATTGGTTAATTTTTCTTAAAAATAATGCATTTAATGTATGTAGCTCACAGCGGTTCATGTATATGATCAGGGTGCTAGTCGTATCTATAAACATTGGATTGTCCTCAACATATAATATACTCATCACATCGTCTGTGGATTTTGGCAAAATTTGCCATAGCAAGTATTTGTAACATTTCTTAACACTTTGTAAGTCTATTTTTAGATTGAGATGAGTTATTAAGCACAGAAATCTTAATCTTAATCGTTGAATCTACTGTAGGAATATACCATTAGCTACAGCTAACCAAGTCCTAAGGTTTAATGTAGGTTTGCGGCCAAACAATAAAATTAAACAATATCACAATATTAAAAATATAAAGCATATTTGTTTTAGCGAGGTTTAGCTAGATCAATTATATTGAAGTATTGAAGATCATTAAAATCAAGAGTAGAGGACTATTCACACGAGGGCGCATTTTGCTCCGCCGTGGCGCATTGCACGGCGTACGCCGTGGCGCACGTCGTGACGCATGAGCGGGCGCACGAGCGGGCGCACACGCACACTTGCATACTGCACTGTGTGAAATAATGCAGAAAGCAGTGTGAAAATAGAATGCGCCCGCTCATGCGCCCGCTCGTGCGCCCACTCATGCGCCCCCTCATGCGCCCTCTCATGCGCCCGTTCATGCGCCATGACGTACGCCAAGGCGTACGCCATGCAATGCGCCCGCTCTTGCGCCCTCGTGTGAATAGGCCTTAGAGTTCGCAATCGGGTCGGCTGTTGTCCGGTTGGTTGTTGAGATTTTCCAACACTCGGGATGTGCGGGTCAGTTCAGGTCAAAAAACTTTGGATATCAATCCTCATTTTTTACATTAAACTTCGCTATTTTGACCATAATTTTAACCGGCCCCAGCTCCAGCCCCGAGTGGGTAAAACCCAGCCCCATATCGGTTACAACACAAGCCCCCGGGTGAAATCCAGCCCCAGCCCCAACTGGGTAATTTCCTGCACCAGCCCCAACTAGGTAATTTCCAGCATCCGTCCCAACTGGGTATTTTCTAGCCCCGGCCCGAGCCCCAGACCTAACCCCAATCGGGTATTTGCCTGCTCCGGCCCCAGCCCCGGCCCCAGCCCCGACTAGGGATTTTCCAGCCCAAGCCCTGACCCCAACCCCAACTAGAAATATTCCTGCCCCGGCCCCTGGCCTAGACCCAGCCCCAACTGGGTATTTTCCAGCCCCGGCGTTTCTGTAATTTTTTGGTCTAACTTAGTTCCTGTACCCCCCTTGAGCACGCTTTTAGAAAATGTGGTGTCCCTTACTTTCCTACCAGCAACTGTGTATACTTCAAATAGATTTTCGTCCTAACAGCGATTCGGCGTAGCGGTGATTCAGCCTAGCGGTGACTTGCCTAGATGAAACTGTATCATAGGTTTGCCGATTTGATAGCGGTGCTGGGTTTCGCCCACTGGGGGCTGAGGCTAGGGGTGGATTTTACCTAGTTGGGGCTGAGGCTGTAAAATACCCCGTTGGGGCTCGGGCAGGCTTGTAACCACACCCATTTTACGCGTACTTCATTTTTAATGTGAAATAACCAAACAGTTTTCCCGAGCTTTTAGTTCTTTGTAGCCAAAATTATATACATAGTTTAGTCTTATCAAACTATATGTATATAATAGGTATAATATTTGAAACAAAAAAGTGCCAAAAAATTCCAAGAGTTTGTATAGCAGCTTCACTAGAAGTCGGGGGTTGGGTCGGGTCGGGTTATGAAATTTCTACCCGTTGCAAACTCTGATCAAGAGCACATAACCGTGCCTCACTCTGATAAAAAAAGAGTGAGAGACTCGCTTTCCTGCCTGTGTTATAGCGCATGTAGATGCGCTCGTTGTTTCTGGCCAACGTATTTAAACTTGTTACACAGGTAGGCGTTCAATCAGAAGCGAACCGCATTTCTGACTGGTTAGCTACCTGTATACGTGTGCCAATCAGCAGTCACGCGTCCATTACAACCTTTACGTAATGCTTATTGCGCATTGCAGCACATACACAGCTGGTTGCTTCTGACTGGCCGCCTGCCTGTTTAACAAAACTTTAACAGGTACAGTACAGCTCAAAATTAACATCACATGACTCCGGAGTCAGCATCACTGACTTCATTTTGCAGTCACTGACTGCAGTCAACCTATTGACGTCATAGGTCCAATTTACTTCCGGTAGTTTTGAAATTCATTAACTGACTCTGGAGTCAGCATCAGTGACTGCGGAATCAGCATCACGTTAGTCATCACTATATTTTATATGGCTTGGAAACTTTGCTTTCACATATGTATGTAATGTGTGTAACATATTTTGTGATAGTGATGACTAAGGTGATGCTGATTCCGCAGTCACTGACTCTGACTCCGGAGTCAGCTAATAAAAGTCAAAACTGCCGAAAGTAACATTGAACCTGTGACGTCAATAGGTTGACTGCAGTCAGTGACTGCAAAATGAAGTCAGTGACGCTGACTCCGGAGTCATATGATGTTAATTTTGAGCTGTACTGTACATATGTAGGCTAGAAACAATGAGCGCATCTGCCTGTGCTCTACCTAGTTTTGCTGCGGCGACAGGTTAAGCTTCATTTGAAGTCATTCTTTCTGTCACTGTTTTTCTCGTGTATTAATTTTGCTTCTCCATTTGGATGAAAACTCTATAAAATTTGCATAAGATTGCTGCTTGTTGCACACATAGCATGTGAAAAATGATATATATGTAAATTCAAATATAAAAAATCTCAGTAAAGGTAGCAGTAAGTGTGACTATGACTCTATTGAATCTATACAGCTATTCGGGTGGTGTTTTGTAGCATCCAAGACACTGTACTGATTCTGAGAAGTAGATTATTAAACGGTTATGTG
Organism: Trissonchulus sp. WLG1_4; assembly: GCA_030248245.1. Classification (NCBI taxonomy): domain Eukaryota; kingdom Metazoa; phylum Nematoda; class Enoplea; order Enoplida; family Ironidae; genus Trissonchulus; species Trissonchulus sp. WLG1_4. The sequence goes on from JASANF010011043.1 coordinate 7,977, forward strand.
CATATAAGCACATACAGTAAGCAATGCTGCCCGACTCAGTGGAAAAAACGAAGCTGTTGAAATTTCCACCCGTGCTAGAACGATGTGCTGCACCAACCGACTCATAGCATCTTCCTGCAAGCACTGAAACAACAAAAAAAAACAAAAAAGCAATTAAAACATTCTGTATAACAAGCTAATGACCTTTTTTCTCAGTGACAGCAATAGCAAATAATCACAAACTTTGTTGGGCTTCTCAGACATTTTATTGTGCATCATGAAGCAGACATTAACTTAGAGCTCACTTTTGCTATAGTATCTTTTGAATCCGTATCAGAATCGCTGCTTTTCATAACTTGAGTGCAACGGTTTAACAGCTGGGCTTTACTTTTGGCTGATTCCTCATTGGCTAGAATCGGTGGAATTGCCAACTGAAGCAAAAACAAGACAGTTTTTACAGAAAGTATTAGTTTGAAAAATGAAGAAACATTAAAAAATGGTTATTTTTGCCTGGAAACAAACCAATTTTATGACATTTCTAGAGCAGTTAGGACTTAGAACTTGTGACTGCACTACGAGTGTTCCATTTCGGCAGCTGTTATTTAGACCTTTCTTTTTCACATGGACACCTTTTACATGTAGAAAAACTTGCAACACAAACGCTTGTATACCGAATGCCTGCATGCGCAGTTCCTTAATTAAATACAGATACAAATTTTAAATTATAGTAATAACAAAAGTTGCATGTATATGTTAGTTATATGACTTTAAATTACACTTAACGTTTTTATAAAGTGCGGATATGAGCCATAGCTTAACTTCATCTGCAATTAAACATAAAGCAACCTTTTACTTCAATTTATCAGTACAATTCAAACCTCCAAAAGTTTCCAGTTGTCCACCAAATTTAACGCAAAATTATTCGTGTTCCGCCATAGCGCAACATGTATTCAAGTTCGTTCTGCTATGCTTTGTGTGTGCGGCTGTAATTTTTACTGTGCGTTTGCTTATACTTTGCACCAAACTTGTTTTTCCTATTTTAACTTCACTTGTTTATCCTATTTTAACCCACTTGAGCCATGTTGACCAAAGAAGTGACAATCCAGAAGGTAGCGATGAATTTCGGTGCCGCTGAGGCAGCCTTAGCCACAATGAACAAGCAACAGCACAACATCACGACCATCACCCCAGAGAACACCATGTAGTACCACGACCAAGTGCTGTTGGTATCAACTATTACGTCCATAAGACTGTAAATGTAAATGAAAATGCAAATGAAAATGTAAATGAAAATGTAAATGAAAATGAAAATGAAAATGAAAATGAAAATGAAAATGAAAATGAAAATGAAAATGAAAATGAAAATGAAAATGAAAATGAAAATGAAAATGAAAATGAAAATGAAAATGAAAATGAAAATGAAAATGAAAATGAAAATGAAAATGTAAATGTGTAAATGTAAATGTGTAAATGTAAATGTGTAAATGTAAATGTGTAAATGTAAATGTGTAAATGTAAATGTGTAAATGTAAATGTGTAAATGTAAATGTGTAAATGTAAATGTGTAAATGTAAATGTGTAAATGTAAATGTGTAAATGTAAATATGTAAATGTAAATGTGTAAATGTAAATGTGTAAATGTAAATATGTAAATGTAAATGTAAATGTAAATGTAAATGTAAATGTAAATGTAAATGTAAATGTAAATGTAAATGTAAATGTAAATGTAAATGTGAGAGTAAAAGTAAATGTAAATGTAAATGTAAATGTAAATGTAAATGTAAATGTAAATATAAATGTAAATGTAAATGTAAATGTAAATGTAAATGTAAATGTAAATGTAAATGTAAATGTAAATGTAAATGTAAATGTAAATGTAAATGTAAATGTAAATGTAAATGTAAATGTGAATGTAAATGTAAATGTAAATGTAAATGTAAATGTAAATGTAAATGTAAATGTAAATGTAAATGTAAATGTAAATGTAAATGTGAATGTAAATGTAAATGTAAATGTAAATGTAAATGTAAGTGTAAATGTAAATGTAAATGTAAATGTAAATGTAAATTTGTAAATTTAAATGTGTAAATGTAAATGTGTAAATGTAAATGTGTAAATGTAAATATGTAAATGTAAATGTGTAAATGTAAATGTGTAAATGTAAATGTGTAAATGTAAATGTAAATGTAAATGTAAATGTAAATGTAAAATGTAAATGTAAATGTAAATGTAAATGTAAATGTAAATGTAAAATGTGAGAGTAAAGAAATGAAAATGTCTAATGTAAATGTAAATGTCAATGTAAATGTAAATGTAAATGTAAATGTAAATGTAAATGTAAATGTAAATGTCAATGTAAATGTAAATGTAAATGTAAATGTAAATGTAAATGTAAATGTAAATGTAAATGTAAATGTAAATGTAAAATGTAAATGTAAATGTAAATGTAAATCTAAATGTAAATGTAAATGTAAATGTAAATGTAAATGTAAATGTAAATGTAAATGTAAATGTAAATGTAAATGTAAATGTAAATGTAAATGTAAAATGTAAATGTAAATGTAAATGTAAATGTAAATGTAAATGTAAATGTGAAAATGTAAATGTAAATGTAATGTAAATGTAAATGTAAATATAAATATGAATGTAAATGTAAATGTAAATGTAAATGTAAATGTAAATGTAAATGTAAATGTAAATGTAAATGTAAATGTAAATGTAAATGTAAATGTAAATGTAAATGTAAATGTAAATGTAAATGTAAATGTAAATGTAAATGTAAATGTAAATGTAAATGTAAATGTAAATGTAAATGTAAATGTAAATGTAAATGTAAATGTAAATGTAAATGTAAATGTAAATGTGAATGTGAATTAAATGTGAATGTAAATGTACATGTAAATGTAAATGTAAGTTGTCTGTTTGGTTTTTCGCAATAGAACACAGCAAAACATATAAACCATTTCTGGTTTTACATAAACTTATTTAAAATTTAGACTAAGGTCTCATGATTTCGAAATTGACGAGGCCGTTGGGACAGAAGGACATCACATACAATACCGCAAGAATTACGTATTTGCCGTGTTTGTAATTTAAATGTAGTTGAACATGAAATGTATATGCTGTTAATCGGCCCGTTTTATGCTGAGTTGAGGAAAAACACATGCTTAGAAAATGTAGTGCCGTTTGATATAATGTTTGCTTTTAATTGTTTTATGAGCACATCTGGTTAGTTTTTTAAAGCATTCGTTGGACGATCAAAAGTGTACGATAGAAATTTTCGAAATTAGAAATCAGTAAGAAAAAATTGTCCTAAATGATTCGTAAATTGTGTGTCTAAGCCACTAAGAGTATGTATTGAACATCAAATTGTTCTAAATAATTTCCGACTACCCTACAGCTCATTTTTGTTGGTAACTATTAGCATAGTATGTTCTTGTATAGAATAATATGCTTGCAGTTTCTTTTTAAATAAACCAAACCATATGCTGATATCATACATAAATTTATGTCTAACCCAAACTTAAATTGAAATATACTTTCGTGAGTAATTAAATGTTACAAAAAGCTTATGATTTGCCAACTAAATTTGTATGTTATAAACGAAATTCATTTATTTCTTACAAGGCCTTACGTTAAAATCTCATTGGTGCCTTAGTTTAGTCGTGACATTATAACTCTGTCATACCGATGATATACAAGTCGCACACCCTTCAGTTGTGACTTAGTTGGCTCCAACCGTGGTATGATGTAATCGTTAAAATGACGCAGCATTCCCGTAACTAGAGAACACGTGACTGCCTGTAAACCAACGCAGCACGTGAGCACGCCAGAGCAGTAGAATGAGGTTAATGCTATGGTGACGGACAGCCATGCTGGGTAGACTCGACCGGCAAACAATGGCAAATAGATCACTCCGGTCAGACATAGGGTGGTTAAGATGGTGTAGACTAAAAAAATGATCGCTATTGTAGATGGTTTTTCAGTACTGTTGGTGGTTTGTTTCTTAGCGCTTCATAGTCTAGGCCAATTGCGAGAGAACATTGCAAGCTGACGCTAGCGTGTTGTAGTGCTCATTGTGTATGGCGTACGCCAGGAGTAAAATGTGCCCTCATGTGAATTGACAGTTAAAGCCTATTGGTGTTCGGATTGAACGAGCTAGCTTCATTTCAGACAGAAGTTTAGGCATAAAAATAGGACTAAATGAGTCAAAATTATTCGGCAAAATTACAAGAAATCTATTATCTACATACAAGCCACCAGTTGTATTATAACGTATGTAAAATTGCAAACGAAATAGAAATTACGGCTGTAGAGATCGGCGCTGAAATGTTAATCAGTAGTTTGCTATGTTTTAATGCTGTGCAAAAATATGAGTTGTCAAAACAGTACTGCCATCTGAAACTACCTACATCTACTTCAACAAACCCGTAATTGTACAAAACAACATTGACAAATATTCGAAAACTGTTGGAATAAGGCTACAGAAAGCCACAAAAGTCGAGGCCATTTTAACTGAGAAGTCATGCGGTCGACCCTGGAAATCGAGCGAAATGGCTTCCAAGCACTTGTCGGCCGAATGGTTGCAAGCCAGCATTTTTCGCTGAGCCAAATGACACCAAAGCCAGTTGTAAACTCCGAACACATAAAACGAGGTTGTGCCCACGTTGTATATGATAATGCTGTTTAGAGGTTCGTTTACGTGGAAATGGGCTATCGAGCGGATAGCGGAGGCTAAAAGTAATAGAGGTTGGGATTGTATCGCTGTGATTCACAAAAGGTGTTTCAGTTTGGACTCTGTGAAGCTAAAATCTTCCTTTTGAATGAAATAGAAGCATTGAAGTTTGTGGTCCAGGTGACAATGTATGATGACA
>JASANF010011045.1:0-11923 GCA_030248245.1 Trissonchulus sp. WLG1_4
TTTCGTGTTTTGATAGGCTCCTACTCGCGTAAGCAATTACTCGTTCGCCTTCGGGGAATTGTTGGCTTAGAATGCAACCTATACCTTTCCCGCTAGCGTCGCACTGGAGTACGAACGGTTTCTTAAAGTTCGGGAAGGCCAGTACTGGGGCCCGGGTCAGTTTGGCTTTTAGGGTTTCAAACGCTTGTTGTTCTGTATCAGTCCACAAAAATTTGGAGTCCTTTTTCAAAAGTGCGTTCAGCGGAGACGCTACTTCTGCGAAATTTTTCACGAATCTTCGGTAATAGGAGGCAAGCCCTAAAAACCGTCGCACATCGGGGATGGAGGTTGGTTGTGGGTAATTTTTAACGGAACTAATCTTGCCAGGGTCTGGCTCCAATCCATGTTTTGAAACTACGTAGCCGAGAAATGGAACTGAGCTTCTTGCAAAAAAACACTTTTGTGGTTTCAGCTTTAGTTCGCAGCTTTGGAGGCGCTTGAGTACCGTTTCAACGTCTTGCAAGTGCTTGTCAAACGACGGGCTGAAAATAAGGATGTCGTCAAGGTAACACAAGCAGATTTTGTGGTTAAGACCGGCTAAAGCGACTTCCATAAGCCTTTCGAACGTGGCTGGTGCATTCACCAAGCCAAAAGGCATACAGTTAAACTCGTACAGTCCCATAAAAGATGTGAAAGCCGTTTTTGCACGGTCACTTGGATGCATCTTCACTTGCCAGTATCCCGAACACAGATCAAGCGAGGAAAAATACTTAGCGTCGCGAATGCAGTCTAGAAGCTGGTCGATTCTGGGCAAAGGGTACGTGTCAATTTTCGTGATTTTGTTCAATAGTCTGTAATCGACGCAGAACCTATCGCTTCCGTCTTTCTTTTTCACTATAACAATCGGGAATGACCAAGGTGACTGGCTTTTGCGGATGATGCCTTTCTGCTCCATTTCAGTAATATAACATCGTAGAATTTCTTCTTGGGAAACGGGGATGCGGTATGGACGCTGCTTTATTGGCTTGTGGTCGCCTGTGTCAATTCTGTGCTGCACGAGGTTCGTGCTGCCAAAATCATACTTGGATTTTGCAAAAACTCCGATATTTTTTCGTAGCTGTCTTAGCAGTTGTTTTTTCTGTATAGGGTTCAGATCTGCTCCATCGAAACTTAATTTGCTGAGTGGGTCATCCGTAGTCGATGCGTTGTTTTCGTTCTCGAGCTGGAAAATGGACGACATAGCGGGAGAAAGCAACGGCTCAAGGCACCCCAAGGTAGTTCCTGGGCGTAATGTGACGGGTGCCCGTGTTGCGTTAAGGAGACGTACGGGTATCGTAGTGGACTCGCCGTTGACTAGTGTTCTTGCTCCAAAAATAGGGGATTTTTCTAGGTCAAAAATTTTCGGCTCGAAAACCAGAGATTTCGCTGTAAGCTGCGGGAGTTTCACTTTCCCGGGAATTAGAACTTCAGTTCTGGCAGGAATTTTGACTTCGTTTTCTGTGTACACTCCGCAGATTTGCTTTGTAGTTGGCGTCTTTGTTAGCATCGGCAACTTTTCGCCACAAATTTGCACATCTTTTCGGTTAAAATCAAAAACAATGGGGCCCAATTTCGCCATGATATCCCGGCCAAGGATGCAGTCGACGCCGTCGCGGTCAGTTACGTATGCTGGGTGGTTGCTCACAATCTGTTGCCCGATCATAAATGTGGCATAGACCATACCCAAAAGAGTGAGGCCGTGTCCCGAAAATGAAAAAGCTTTCTTCTGTGACCTGTAGACGGTGGGAAATGACGAGGCTACGCGTTTAGATATCAGCGTGAGAAAAGCTCCGGTGTCTAACAACGCGGTCCTAGCAACATTCTGTATGAGAATAGCGACTGTTGGCGGTAACGTGAGCGGGCTCTCGAGAACACCACAGATGTATTTTGGGGGCCATACATCATTTCTAAACGGTGTCGTTTCGGGTGGGGATGTTTCCTCTGGTTCTTCGATATCAAGGTTAACTGGTTCGGGCGATGGAGACGGTTCAAGTTGTTTCCCAGCCGGGGGTGGTTTGGGTTCGTTCTTGTTGGTTTTGCAGCTCCCAATTAGTATTCTTCGACGTTGCGTTAATAACCAGTACAAAAGGAAGATCACGCCGGCACATAAACCTCCAATGACGACCAGATTGAGTAGCAGTTGTACTGGGCCCTTTAGCAATTCGTTCACTAAATGGCCGGTTGCTGTGCCAACCCCTCCCGCTATGTTACCAAGTCCCGTGCCCAAACCATCAAGGATATGCTGTACAGCTTTACCTTCACCGGCTACGAGTGCTCCTGCCCCTTTTCCGAGTCCTTCCAGGGTTGCTGCAATAGCTGCAGGGTTTGCGGATAAGTCTGCTGCGTAGTGTATCAGGCCGTTTATTTGGGCTTCCATGCGTAACAATCTGGTTTGGTGAGACCGGATAGTTGTGATGGTGGCGATAGTTCCTGACAAACGGTCATGGAATAGCGCTGTTGCAGAAAAATGGATAGGATCTGGCGTTTGGTGTTGGCGTAGTGCGATTTGCGGGGCAATTACGTGGGCAGGGCCGGTAGGGGACTGCCAGCCGAGGTGGCCGGAAAATATTCCTGGCACGTGGTGGTTGCAGTCAACGGTAGGTGACGCGTCCACTAGATCTTTAGTGCCTGGCAGGATAAACAGGAGTTTTGAGCCGACTCTGACTGGTGTATATTCGTAGCAGATATTCTTTACTTTGTAGTTCCAATAAACTTCGTCCACGGATACTTGGCGGCAGGTCCAGACAATTAGGGATTCACCCGCAAATGTCGCATGTATATCTGTTCGATTGAGCAAAACTCGTGCACCGAGGGTCGCGTCTACGCGCAACATTTGGTGAATTAGCTGTAACTGACGTTGTGCAAATTGACAAATCGTAGACCAAACTTGACTAAACTGGGCAGTTTCTAGTTGTTGGACTTTGTCGTAAAGGTATTGCAGTTTCGCTAAAACCGGGTCCGGGTCAAGCACTGAGTTCGACCAATTCAGCTGAGCGGTGTGGTTGCGTGTGTGCGTTTCTTTCGGGCGTTGGCGCAATTGTGTCACAATTTCAAAAATGAAACGTGACGGTAAAGTTATGGCCACGCCTTGGTCAGTGGTTAGCGTATGCGGGGGTAGGCAAGGGGTCGAAGAGGTGTTACTGAACGTAAATGCAGCCTGCAAATTTTCGAGGATCAGGTGTGAATCGGCCAATTTAGCTTTGTAGGAGCCTTTTCTTTCAATTGGACATACGCGGCGGGTTAAATTTTGGGGGCTCCATATAAAAGTTGCTAAGTGGGACACGCAGTGGCCGGCATTGGGTTTACACCCAGACATACTACCCAAATCACTGATTAGAGTGTCGTCTACTCGTCCTACAGAGCCTTCTTCCATTACAAAAATTGTCAGTTCAGAGCATTTTTTGTAACAACACCATTTATACTCGACTGTCTGTTCCGGGTCTGAAAGCCAGACACCGGGTTCAACTTCTCTAAGCAGTGTACCGTTCCAGACTTTATCGCTTACAACCGAATTGCATTCATCTACACTAACTGGCATGCTGCGAGCAGTATCCCCAACAATGGCTTTGCTATTAAAAAAACCAACATACGTGCACACTGTTCGCACTTTCAACCAGCAACTCCATGCCTTAGTTATCCTAGGTTCGGTACGGGGGACATAGATGTCCACCACCAGATTAGACACTCTATTTGCATTTGGCATGAAGCACTGCACAACAGGAGGAACAGCAATTGCAACACCAGCTCTAGAGCTACCGCAAGCATAGTAGTTAACAGCTAGTGAGGGACAGGAAGAAAAAAATAGCAGCATGCAAATTACTAGTATAGACTTAAAGGCAGTATTACGAGGGTGGGGAAGGGCGGGGAACACAGGTTGAAGCCATTCGGGGTGTGCCTGTTGGTCGTTTTTCGGTGTCTTGTTAGCGTGCAGTAGGTGTTTGCAGTTTGCAGTTAGCGGTTGTTTAGTAGAATCGCATGCACAAGCGCCTGTTGTTTCCGCACTAGTTACAGCGAGTGGTGTTTGCGGGTTTTGGGTTTGATTTTGTATTTCACTGTGGTTTGAATCGTCTGCCGAGTACTCAGAAAGCTCGCTACTGAATTGCAATGACTGCTCGTCCCCAGATGTTGACGATGGGTAGTCGTATTCGACCGTATTCACACCGTAAACTTGACTGATTAGATTATTGAGTTTATCCTCCAAAATTGTGTACCGGTCGTCAACATCAGGGGGCGGTAAATTTTGTCTGCTACGGGCTGAGGTTCCCTGTTGGGTGTCCTCGTCTGGCTCAGAATCCGATTTTTCCTCTAGGGTGTTAATAGATTTTCTCAAATTCATGTTTTGAGGGCGTCTCTGAGGGGCAGTGCGTCTTTGATCACGTTTGTAACAGTCTCGCCGAATGTGGCCAGTTTTTCCACATTCGTTGCAAATAGGTTCCCCTTTTTGTGTGAACCTATTTTGGGGTTTTCGATACCGGTCGCTTTGGCGGTCGGTTTGTTGGCGGGGGCCATAGGCCCTACGCTCCCGCGATCGGAACAAGCCGTCGAGTCGTTTTTCTAGGCGGGTTAGGCGCTCACTAGGGTCTAGGCTTTTTCGAGGTTCCACAGTGTTGACTGATTTTTGCGCCAGCGCCTCAACCGCGGCGCACAGTTGTTCCATTGTTGGATCAGCTTTTGGCGTACCCACATAGTCAGCATCTAATTCTAAGAGGCGACGCTGGGCTTCTTCTTTCAAAGCAATTGAATATGCGTCATGAAAACTTTGAGGGTCTTTGCCTAGAACGATTTTCTTTAGCGATTTTGATAAACCAGCTATAAAAAATTCTTTTTCCATGTGGCCTCTGAATTGTGTATCATACTCACTAGGTGGGTACGCGATTCTGACTTTTTCCCTGATATCTTGTGCATACGTAGATACAGGTTCGTCAGTTTTCTGCTTGCGGCTCCGCAAAGCAGTCAAGGCAAAGCGTTGCGACTCTTTTGGTTGTAACGCTTTGTTTAGGGCTGCAACCAGTCTAGGGTAGTCACGCTTCTCAGCGTCGCCCAGGTCTCTGTATGCTTCAAGTGCAGACTCACGCATGTAGGCGGGTAACAGGTTCAATTTTGCAGTGTCATTCCAACCCGCGGCCTTAGCAGCTAACTCAAACGTTTCGACCCACTGTGAAAAATTTTCATCCAGTCTGCCATAAAAAACATTCAAACACACGGGGTTCAAAGACTGAATATTGGTAGCGGCTGCCAGTCCTTCCAGTTTAGCTTGGGTTGCCGTTTGTTCGGCCCTAATCTTAGCCAACTCTTGGGTGGTTCGAACTAACTCAGCTTGTGCGCGCTGCAAATCTCTGGCTACAGCCCTTTGCTCACGCTCGGATGCTGGATCATCATCCAAGCCCATAGTTGCGCTAATTCAATGGCTACGTACGTACGGAAGCGAGCGAAACTTGCTTACCATGCAAGGCAATTCGGCGGTGCAGGATATTGAGATTGTTCCGGTAGAATTAGGCCGTGGCAGCAGAATGATCCGGTGATCACAGCAGAATGCAATGGGAATGCACGCTATACGCAAAGCGTGGTCAATCAGGCACTTAGTACAGTAGGCCTTCAACAGCCGGCAGTAAATTGCCGAGCGGGCTTTACACTTTGGTTGACTGGGTTGTTGTGGCTAGCCAAAAATTGTAGTGCTAGCAAACAGGCAGAATTAGAAACCAAGGCAGTAGGCGGGCAAGGCAGGCGTATCAGTTGTAGCAGCCAACAGTGCTAATACGCACGCAGTGAAGTTAGGCTGGTTGGTAAGTTAACACCACCGGGGGCGCCACATATCACGCTCGCTCCTGGATTACAACTGCCTTTTACTCGCAAGCAACAGTGGCTTATATCAGCACTTATAATATAGACACAACAGTATAATAAAAAGTGGCCAGCCAGTTTTTAGCCGAGCCCAACTATTCTACTGGGTCTGTGGTATATACTTGAAATGCGCCAACTCGGCGGCTCACCGAATACTTGTGACAAAAATCAGTGGCTCACGAAGCGAAATTTGTGGCTCACGAAGCAAAAGTAGCCGGAAAAGTTGCACCGCACCCGCCCCCCCGGTGGCTCACCCCCCCCCCCCCAGAATTCGCTAGTTGCCCACGTTTGGTAGTGACCCAAAATTGTCAAGACATTTCCATTCCAATTAATCAAAATTTTTAGTCGTGGGATTGTCTAAGTTGCTCTCATTACAAAAATGCCATCTTATCATTTATATACAAACTCATTGAATTTTTAAAGCAATATACTCATTATAATAAATCATACTTAACAATATTTCTACAAAAGATTTTTTAGCTTTCATCAAGGTTACGTAATGTTTAATCGGATCGGATCGGATCGACCGATCCGGGCCTGGATCGGATCGGATCGCCAATCAAGCATCCGGATCCGATCGGCATCAAAATTTCGGACCGATCAGATCCGATCCACATCACTAGTCTGCAGTTTTCGAGGAAGAGACGTTGACGGAGGGGGGTGCTACGTTATTTTCTTGAATTTTCTTAACAAATTTATTCTAATGACGTGGTGAATTCGATCTCCAGGTAGAGAATCGGTGCAGGGTGGGGCATTTGATTCGAGGGGCAGAAATCCCAGAAATACAAGGACGTATATTACAGTTTTCTCATGTACAAATTAATGGTAAGAAGCAAAAGTGCACATTAAGCAAATATTGGCAGCTCTGAACCAAAGCAATTTTTTTTACACTCAGACGCTATCTCGATATTACTGAAAAGTTAAAAAGTCAAAACAAAACAATGACCGCGAATTTATTGCTATTTTTTTAGTAGTTAGGCAAAAAATATATATATCTACAGTACACACAATGCAGAAAATACAATTATATTACATAAAAAATAAATAATCCCAAGTTATAGTCATTCATTTACAAAAATTCAGCCATAAAAGGCTAAAAGTGGGTGTAATGCTAAAAATAAAGGTTTTAAGGAGCTATAGAATTGAAATCGACGAAGTATGCAACAAAATATTTAAGTATACTCATACTTATGTAAGCCGAATTAAGTCGAAGTTGTGCAACATTGTAGGCGTCTTAGCTAAAATGGACAAAAATATGCAACTTTTAAATCTAAATTTAGAAGGATTTCATTATTCTTTGTGTAATGAAGCCCAAATATACCAAAAAGAGGACCTTCTGAATTTTTCTTTATAAAAATTTCTCTGAAAGATATTTAACATCCCATTTTGTTCCGATTTTCTTTTTCCACAGTCTGAATCAACATAACTTCCCGGACAATAAAATTTAGATATTGTGGGGGGATAAAAACTAGAAATGTGTTTGACTTTTTAATCCGCGGCGACAAAAAGGTTCGAAATTCCATTCGTGCAAGCTTTATTACTCAAAACTTTCTAAAAATTAGGGGGGTACTATTTCCTTTTTTAATGCTTCTTTTTACCAAAAAACACCACAAAAGATTTTCCAGAAAACTGATATTACACTCTCGTACATTCTAAACCCCCCCCCCTTAGTTCCCCTCCCCCCCCCCTTAGTGCCACTGACCACAAAGTGACCCCCTATAACTCATAAAAGCACTAATACAGTAACTTTTGTACTCAAATCTAGTCGCAATTCAGGCAAACGTTAGTGAACAAAAGATCTTTGACAAAAATTTTGTCAAAAAAGTCCTCCTTCTAAAGCAGCAGCGGAACAAAAGAGACCCCAACCCCCATAACTGGCCTTCAGTTGACATATTTAAACGGTCCTGACATCTACTTAGCCGATTTAGTTCTTTTTAATCCTTCACGCACGCTGCCGCTACAATTCAGAGTTCTGAACTAAGTCTAAGTTCCAAGCATTGCCCAGCTACCATGACCAGATTGTCACTGCTATCATGGTGCTTACCAATCTTAGCCTCATTGGTTCGATCTCAAGGTAAACTGAAATTTTGCGCGGCCGCCACAGCGGCCGTGCATACTAAGTTCAGTCAATGCACTGAAACGAAAATTGCATGCAAATCATGCTAAGTTTCAGTGCATCAAGAGTATATAATAGTGTCTGACTCTATATAGAAGAAGAGTGAGGCACTCTCCAGCCAGTTCTAGCACAGGTAGATGCGCTGGTCGTTTTCAGGCTACATGTTGACATTCTGTGCAACATGTGACTGGCCAATCAGCGCGTAGATTCTCTGCGTAACACACTTTAGTATATAATCGCTGATGCGTTGATAAGCATTAAAATAGGAAAAATAGCTTTATAACTCATTATTTATTCATAATCTGCTTGCAAAAACATTAAAAAACGTTTGCAAATGCCTTTAGGGATATATTGGCAAACTTTCAGCGAAATTGATTGAGAAACTTTTGAGATATAAACTTTTCTAAATTACTCAAAAGTTTCTCAATCAATTTTGCTGAAAGTTTGCCAAAATATCCCCAAAAGTATTTGCAAACCTTTTTTAATGTTTTTGCAAGCAGACTATAAATGAGTAATAAGTTACTAACCTTTTATCCTATCCCGTTTTATGATTGGAGCACGTGCACAGGCGTCTGCCAATCAGAGAATAGGAGCTCGTTCCTGATTGGACAGTCACATGTTGCACAGAATGTCAACATGTAGTCTGAAAACGACCAGCGCATCTACCTGTGCTAGAACACAGGCAGGCTGGAGAGTGTCTCACTCTTCTTCTATATAGAGTCAGACACTATTATGTACTCTTGAGTGCATTGATCTGCAATCTTTGTAGGTACCTAATGCACAGCAGCGGCTTAGCTGATGCAAACATGTGCGTGCGTGTGTGTGTGTATATATATGTGCGTGCCACCAGTCTGACAATTAGGTTCATTCCAAAGGCTGGTAGAAAATAGATTTGCACAGTTATACACACACAAATATCGATGTGTCCTATCATGTTGGCACTTGCATTTTCACAAGAACTTTTGCAGTTGTTTAGGAAACAAAATTGCCAACAAATGAACGTGCTGATAGAATTGCACAGTTCATGACTTTCTTACAAGTTTGCCTTAAAACCTGCAATGGTATTTCAGTTCCCCTTGAATTCAAGCTAAAAGCGATAGAACCGCTAAACAGTCACTAACAGCGTATTAAGCAAATAAATTTTGCGCAATGCACTCATTTCGGGGTGGGAGGAGGATCTCACCCTGGCTACGCCTCTCAGCGCTGGCAACTCAGCGATTGGATCCTGCCGTCGGATTAGGTTGACCTCGGGTTGGATCAGGTCAGGTTTAGTATGGACTTGGTGAAATTTCGAAATTTCATTCAGCAAACGGTTAAAGAACTTATAGTGTGCGCCGCGCTGTATTTTACCGGAACGGTAAAATAATACTGTTAGTCCTCATGTGACAAATAATTAAGCTCGTCAACAAAAGTGCTTGTTTCAATTTACGTTTATGGTAGAAATAATAATTTTATAGGATTATTTACTCAGGGTGACCGAATTTGGTTATCTTTTCAGCGCAACTTTTTCCTGTTGGGCCACAGCCCAACAGGTCTTTAATTTTGATATCGTAACACTGTGCTAGCGTTAAAGTGTTTGGGTGCGGGGTTTGTTTTACACGTCTTCATCCGTAGATTTGCATCTGTCACCACCAAATGCCTTGTATTTTCACTGACGCGTCTTCTTACCTTAATATACTCAGCGGGATTGTGTCCCATTCCTGCGCTATCCCATTCCTGCGCTGGGTTGAATTGGACTCAGATTAAACCTTAATTAACAGCCATTCCCATTCCTGCGCTGGGCACGCGTTTATACTAACAGCAGCTGGTCCATTCCTGCGCCAATAGTAAATTTGTTGCGTGTCGACTGTCAACTCGTATTAGTTACTAACCTTGACTAAACTTGGACTTACTCAAGGAGACAAAATGTTACTTACTATAAGTGTATAATAAGGTGTATAATAATACTCTAAGTGTATAATGTATTAATAAGTGTATAATAATACTTTTAGTTATGTACAAAATGTCATTAAGTAATCAAGGGACTATAACAAAATGAAGTAATATTATTTATTAAGCATTAATTTTACAATATTAACCAAGCAAATGCTGAGCGTGATCCAGAGGCGTTTTGCTACTGCACACTGCGACTGCACTTTTTCACCGCGTTTTTCAAAAACATCGGTTCGTTAAGCGAGAAAATAATACACTGATTTCCATACTGTTAAGGGGGTAGTGTCGCGAAAGCAGTTTTGCTCATAGGTTGCAAAAAGAGATCTTTTTGCTTTGAACTTGTACGTTCACTGAGAAACTAGTCCAATGCTATACTGTGTTAAATAAGTACTGCGAGACACTAGACTACCAATATCTACCAATATCTTGAACCAATCACCGATTGTAAGCCAGACATCACACAATTGTTTTGAGTTGTGACACCTGTTCTCAATCTCAGTATGTAATTTGAGGTCACGCTTCACTTTACGTTTATCACCCCCTTTCGTTAATTCATTCCCCCTTGCAATTTATTGCCATTGTAATCGAACTGGCGCAGGAACAGACCACCCAGCGCAGGAATGGACCACATAGCGCAGGAATGGTACTAGCGCAGGAATGGGAAACTAAATTGGTTGAAAAACTTGACGGGCGCAGGAATGGGACAACACACTCAGCGGTAGGCGAAAATGTAAAAGTCAAACAAAAGAATGGTGCACTAGGAATCGACGCAACAACCTCATGGTTAGAAACCTAACACACTAACCACTCAACCACACGGATTCCTGAATCTTTATGCTTTTACATCAAGTAAAACTTAATCACAGTACAGTTGTGCCTGCTTCAAATGTGATACAAAAACAGACCAAGTTAAAACGGAAATTTATTTAGTAAAAATGGCTGCAGAGTACATTGATTTAACTTTTTGACTGAGATTCCGCAGTTTTTGTGGCTGCAAAAATTACGCTTTTTATAAAAACTGAATTAGGTAAGTGTATATTAACTGGCCCAACAGGTTTACGATGGCCTGTGGCCAATGTACTTGCAAGTGTATGCTTTATACTTACTGAAAAGTTTGCCGCAGATTGGGCTTGTTACTATTGCTTTTTTACAAAAGTTGTTCAGAATCAACAGAGATTTCGTTTGATTCACACATTACACGATTGACGATAAAACAATAATTGATCAAAAACCTTTGTTTAAACCATTTTAAACCATTTTGTAGGCGATTAAATAGCTGCGTGTTACGTCCGTTCAGCCACCAAAATTTCGAGACAAACTACGCCACTAATAAATGTAGGTATAAGATCAACTGGTGGCGTAATTTTTCGTACATTTGCCGGCTGAACGGACATATGACTGTAAGTATAAATCGACCCTTAGACCTAACCTAACTGACTTTATTTTTAGGACCTGGCTATGGGTCTGCCGGTATAATGGGTCCAGGCGGAGGACCCGGAGGTAAGCAATCATACTGATAACTCAAACAGCCGCCGGTTCCTCAACTTGACAAGTCTTTCAATAGGCTATTTCAGGTTTAAGTGCAAAATCAGGGGACTCATTCATAATGATGAACTCGTCATTAATTATATGATTATATGATAATCAATTAGTCATTCATATATGATGAATTCGTAACGAATCGCCTGATTTCGCACTTACAATCGTTACAATAATTGTAAGACTTGTAAAGTTGAGCAGCAGGCCCCTGGTTGCCCTTAAAAAACTACAGGTCTTTTCATAAGTTATATTAACTGGATTAACTTCAGTCACTCTACATGGAAATGATGAATTTATAAACTTTGTAGGAACGACCAAACAGTTTTACTTTCAATATATTATGAATCAATTCTATGTCTATGTATATAATGACATTAATCTCTGAATGATGATTTATGAAAAGGCCCTGCCTTGGACTTAGCAAACATTCTTTGCGGATTACCGTATGAAGCAATACGTAACTGAACGCGTTAGACA